>JAOEHY010033234.1:0-66297 GCA_025447955.1 Psilopsiagon aurifrons
GGGGCAGCTGGTGTGAGTGCCGGGCTGGGGGCGGCGGGGCCGGGCCACGGAGCGGCAGCGATGCGGCGGGCGCTGCAGCACGGCTCGCGGTGCTCCGCCTCCGCCGGCTGCGGCGGGGCTGCGGCCCCCGTGGAGGGGGCCGGGGCAGGCGCTTACCCGCGGGGTGAGGGCGGGCGGTCCGTCCTTGCCCGTCCTCTCCTGGTGTCCCGTGGGGGCCGGGGGACGCTCCCCACGGAGGTGCGGGTGGGGCTGGGGGTGAGACATGGTAGGTCCCCGGCCCCGGGATGGAGCCTGGGGCCGCCCGACCTTGGTGAGGGCGCCTCGTCCTTGGGTCTCCTTACCCGGCGGCTGGCCCGGACCTGGAGCATCGCCGTCGGGGAAGCCTGCCTTAGGCTTCAGGGTGGCTTTTCTTTTTTTCCATTTTCTCTGGAGAAAGGAAGCTGAGCTAATTTTACCTCTTCCAAAGAGAACAATTGGCTTTTAATGTCTCTGCAAGAAGGAAATGGCCATATGTGCATTTGTGATTAAATGGTCTTGATGTATTTATTAGGTGCTGTAAAGATAGCACTTGGATCAAGAGGCTTTTAATGTTTTCTCTATGCAAGCACGGCTAGTGTGTTGAGCCACCCTTGAGATGTTGAATTCGTCTGCCCTTGTAACAGATCGGCTGGAGGTGCCACATCCAGAGCCACCAGCTCTAGCTCTGACGGGTGGACCAGAGCAGGCTTCTGCTGTATTTTTACGTGAGCAGAATTGGGCTGTGGGTGCGCATGGATAGGTACTTCTGCTCCTGAGGCACCCGGCAGCTGCGCAGTGCTTCAAACACAGAAGCTGAACCAGGTCCTGCCAGAGTGACTGTACCTATCCACCTAGGACTGATTTCCATCTACAGGTTGATGGTCATATTCCTCTGTTATAAGCCTACCTGTTGCAGGAAGCTTTCTAGTTCAACCCTGAGGTGTTGGGTTGCCAGACCGGCTGTGTATTTTCTGAGACCTTGGAGTGGTTTTGACCTTTAAGGTGTCTTTGGCATTAAGAGCATCCTGGCTGGGAACCTGATTAAATAAACTATCTCCCAGCGTTTGCCTTTTGATGTTACAAAACTCAAAGGCGTTACGCTGCAGACAACAGCATTAGTGTTTGGTTTGTTACAACAGCACCTCCTATGACCGTGCTCTGGAAAAAATTTCCACACGTCCCTGACGTCACGGCCATTTGCTTTACGCTGCCTGGATACCAAAGAGTGCTTTTAACTCCTGGAGCACCACATTACGGCACCCATCTCTGCCCTCCAGCCCTGGCTACCTCCTGTGCACATGAGGAAGACAGACGAGAGGATGGAGCACCTTTCTGACAGCATCCCTCAGCCTCCCTGGCACTGACTATGCCTCTTCCTGCTTGCCTCTGTCTTTCATAGACTTAAAAAGAAAACCAGAACCGCCTGCTTCCATCGGGAGGCTTCTCCAATTATGGAGTTTTTTTCATGATGGGGCTAGGGAGCAAGGAGGAATACTTCCATCTACTGTGTCGTCCCTGTCCTTTATGGCTTGTCACTAGAAGTCCTTCAAATAAGCCACCTTATTGTTGTTTGTGATTAGATGAGGACAGTCTGAGATCAAGTGGGCTCTTTCAAATTCTTCTTGGCCTCTGCTTGCTCCTGCAGCCTGATTAGCATATAGTTGCTTGGCATGGGCTGGCTTATCCTTCCGTAGACAGCCTGGTGATGCCTAGTACGGCATGTTACTGTGCAGTTAATCAGTTGAGATAATCCTTGTAAACTGGTAACTGATACCCAGTGTGAGCCATGCTGTGTCTCCAGGCTCTTCTCCACTCCCCTCCCCCCACAAGATTATTCTAGTCATCTCCCTTTAGACTGAAACTAAATTCAACTTTTTGTTATTATGTAATTCACTTTTTAATTGATGTGAGCAGTGCTGGAGTGCCTTGGCAGACACAAGGCTGCTAAATGTGTGGTACTGTGACATGGCTGAGTACTTCCCTACGTTTGAGATGGAGCACTGGAACTAATTTGGGCCTGAATTGTGCTCCCATTGTCTTTAATGGAAGTGAGGAGAGAGCAGACTTTACAATTGCTTGTAAACCTGAATGAAACATCTACTGTAGACTTTCCTGGAAACAGATTTGAGGCCCAAAGCTTTGTGGAATCTGTGTCCTTTGGAGCACATCCATAGTACAGCTTCTTGCTGCTGGGTACTTTCTTTACTGCAAGTCTGTCAGCTGTGAAAGCATGTGATGGTAGTGCAGGGTCAGCTGAGGGGTCCTTTAAAATATGGAAGAATGTGGTTTAATAGTCATATTTTACAGTCCCATATCCCAATTCATCAATTTCTAGGTTTTTTAGGGGCTTATGCTTCCAGCCCCCCAAGCAACTGGGATGATTACTTTGCATCAGGTATATCTTACAGTTAAATACATGGGTCTGCAGCAGGGCTCACGTCTTTATTTTGGTGCTCTGGGCTCTTCCTTGTAAGTGGCAAAGGCTGCAGATTTTAGCCTGGAATGCAACTGCCTTGAGGGCTCATTTTGATTCCTCTTTCTGTTTTTCTCTTGCAGTTAAGATCCTCCTCTTCTATGTCATCTTCTATGGTTGCCTGGCAGGTATATTCATTGGGACCATCCAAGTGATGTTACTGACTGTCGGTGAATTTGAGCCCAAATACCAGGATCGAGTGGCACCTCCAGGTAACTAAATAGGAGGCCCATGTTTGACTCGGTGCAAGCTGTTCTGGGGTGGGTTGGTTACTCACCTCTAGAAGGAGGATGAAATAAGCATGTCATTGCTGCAACACATATTTGTAGGGGGTGGGTACGTTCTCAGCCTTCTGTGTTGACAGTACCAGGGCTTGAAGGCAATCCTGCCAGGATGAAAGGTTGCATCACGTAAAATATGCCTCCTGTCTGAGAGGAGCTCGGACCTGGGTAGTTCTTCTTCCCTCCCCCTTAACTGAAGCAATGGAGTGAAGCTTAAGAGGCTTCACTTGGGAATGAGCTGTATGAAAAAGCTGGTTTTAGTTTTTCTTCATAGCCACTGTGCTCTCATGGGTAAGTGAAGGAATAAGGTAAAATGATAGCTTTGTCTGTGAAACTGGGGTGCATAAGGGGAAAGGGGATGCTTCCAATTCTGGGTGAGCTTGATCAATTGTATTAGCCAGCACTGACCTACACTATGATCTTGAGCAGGTGGTGGCATTTACTAATGGGCATTTCAATTTAATGTGCCGTGGGTCGGTCTTGTAGCTGCTGATGCGTGATCTACCCTTAACTAGACAAATCTCTGCTCAGGATTGAAATGATCACTTGGGTGCTGTCTGTGGCGAGCCTGCCTTGGGCAGGGGCAAACAGGGAGTACCCAGCCCTTGCAGCAGGTTCCCCCCTCTGCTGCGCCATCTGATTGCCAATGCAGCCCGCGGCAGCTCAGAGCGTGATGGGGGAGCTGCACAACTGCTGCTTTCCCACATTGCGGATGACCTTGAGGCTGCTTGGCACCCGGGATGGTAATGATTTGTCTCCAGTTGCTCTGTAAAACAGTTCAAAAGCTTTTAATAACGGTGGCATTTAAGTGACAATTGTGAGGCTGATGGCTTGTAGCTACAGAAGTTGGCTCTGGTGTTGCACAGTGTTTTACCAGCCCCACTGTCTGCAGTGCTATGCTGCAGTTGTTGCCTTCTCTGACAGCACAGGGAATGTTACCATCACCAAATGGTGTTATGTCTCAGCAAAGAATAATCTTTTTCAGATAATTGCTTTTCCACCAGCACTTTCCAGAGACAGAATAGAAAATAGAACTGCTGTGTCAGTGTGTGGTACTTCCTAATCTACCAGCATTCTTAAGCACTGGAGGTGGCTGCTGCTGTCCCTGCAATGGGCTCTGACATTTGCAGGAAGGACTAAACTGTCGCTGATACTGCCCAGAGCCATTAGCTGCATCTGAAAAGCCAACATGGCTAATGGGGGAGTAGTTATTGTTTGAATAATGTGTTTTTCCCTGACTGGAGCGAAGTGGTATCACCAGATGTAAAATGAGTGAAGAAGCCCATGGATCTTGGGTCACAACCAGACAGACCTCCTGTTTAGCCTGATGTCACATAATTACTCATTCTAGGTAAACAGTTTGCTTTCTGTTTAATAGCAGTTTGGGATTCCAGTTTCAAAGCGAGTCTGTAGTAAAATTTCTGTGTAAGATTTCAGCCTGCAGAAGGTTTTTATTCACCTCTCAATTGCAGACTGCACCAGGTTTTCTGGGGCTTACCCTTTTAACCAAAAAAGGAACTGAATCTCAATGCTCTTATAGCGTGTACTGTGGAAATCAAAATGGAGGAAGAATGAAAAGGCCATCAGGGCTTTGAGGACATGTTCTGAAATCAAGGGGAAAGAAATCCACCTTCTTGAATATATGACAGACAGCCAATAAACAAAGGTTTGAACCAAGCCCTATTGGAACACACAGGCACAACTTCAAGGAAACGGTTACCAGTTAGTAGCGCAGAGCCCTTTGCAGGGCACCATGTGACAGCGCTTTCTGCAGATGTGGACAAGCAGCTGGTGAAGTGTGGTGGAGGTTTGCTCTTAACACCAAGTCCATTTCTCATCCTGTAGCGCAGCAGCCATTAGACCATGATTCGGTGTAGGGTTTCCAAGAGATAGATGCTGTAGTGAGCTGCTGCACTGCTGTGCTTGGGAGGTCAGCAATCCTGTACTCCCTTGCTGTGTAGGGCTCTTCCCTGCACTACCAGCACAGCTGCTTTTCTGACAGCAAACACGTGTGGGCATATTCACCCCTGCTGTTGGTGAGCATCAAACTGTTTTTGTGGTCTGGGACCCCTGCAGGCCATGAATTACATACAGTATGGTGGTGTGCAGTTCTTATTCCCAATTCTTGTGGGAAGACTTGCAACCACGTACATCAGCAGCTTGATAGAGCCCTGGATTTTCCAGGAAGCTAGAAAACCTGATTTTATTCTTGTTACAGTGCTCTGTCCTTCTTGGGCAAGTCACTGTTGTCAGCCCAAAATGGCTGGGAAAGGGGAAACTATGCTTCTCTTCAGGATTTGCAGGGAAAATGTTGAAGGGTCTGCTATAATATCATTCTTGTTCTGAAATACAACAGATTTCATAACAGCAACAGAACCTACAGGATGTTTTATCGAGTTATTGACATGGGTATAACACTGAAAGCCAGAAAGTGCTATTTTTGTAGCTAAGTGTCATTAATATGCTAATTGGTTTCTGCATTGAACACAACAGGAATGTTATCCAGGGCTTCAGGCCACGCTGAGGTTTGTACCTTTCCATGATAGTATTTTTTTTCTTCCTCCTTTGTCTTGGGGCGGGGGAAGGGACAGTGAAGCTCACTTTGTGCAGCCTTGCCATTGCGACAGCCCCAGCTCCACGTGTGCTGCAGGCTCAGACTCTGCTTTAAGCAGAGAGGAGTTACCTGCTAATAGGGAAGGATGAGGATATGGCCACTTGAACACAGCACACTGAGTGTTTGGAAAATGCGCCTACATTCTCCTCCTCCCCTTCGCCACCCCAATATAAATTGGGCTGTGTATCCTGCCATCTTGTGGTGTGCATCCCATGAAACACAGCGTCCCATTGTGAGGGCTGGTGAGGGGCCAGATTGCTTGCTGCTGCCTAAGGCTCTTCTGGAGTGTCAGCTGGGAGGAAGAATCCCTGTTCAGGCTGCAGGATTTCAGGTGTCCCAGCTTCCAGTGCTGCCTGGCTGCAATGTGCCTGGGCAGTGAGTATGTGTCATGGGAAAGGCTGCTCTGCTGCATATTCCCTGTTTGGCTTGTTTAGCTTGGACGGCAGCATGGAGGTGGTAGCAAGGGCCTGTTTTGGGGATGAGGTGTAGGGTGACTGGAAGCTTGTAAGGACATTCCTTGGTATGGAGACTTTTACAGTCTGTCATCATTTAGGGGGTGTAAATAGGAGCAGGGTAGTGATCACTCAGTTTATCTGTGTCATCCCTGGAGTGTTCAGACTCATTCCGAAACAAGATTACACTGTGCTTGGAAATAAGCATTGCATGATGAAGCAAGAGTGGTTTCTATGGACTTACACAACCATTCCTAATATCAAGCCTGACTTCCCATTTCTAGTTTCTTCCTCTTCACTCTCAGGACACCATTTTTCCTGAAGCGTAGAATGATAAAGGCTATCTGGAAAACCTGGTTTTAAATGAACTTGAATAAATGCAGTTTTAATCTGCAGTGATGTTTTGGAAGAGGAATTGTGGCTGGAAAAACAATCTGTGACTTCACCAAAAGGCAAAAAATAAAACTGTGTGCCTTTGTACACTTACAGAGTTGGAAAGCCAACAGAAGGTGGTGTCTGTTACCCAGTCAATGCATCACTCATCATTTATGTGGACGGTGTCAGTCAAGTGCAGACAGGAATTGTAGCTTCCAGCAATGACTCTTAAAAGCCAGTTGCAGAAAATTGCTAAAGCAGTTAATCATTATTTTAGCAATCAGTTACTTGATTCTTCCACATGTGAGGAACAGCTTCACCACATATGACACCGTGGCGCATCTCTGTCTTAACAGCATGAGAATGCAGAACTGTGGCAAACAAGTTATAGTCTGAAGATGGGGAGTGGGTTAGGTTGTTTGACTCCTGGCTAAGAAAGCGCTTGAGACTTTCTTTTTTTCCCCACGTGATTTCCTTATGAACGGCTTCTTCATGTACATGAAGCCCCGAAGAGGCTTTATTCATGTCTGTAACTTACTGGAGCCATATACTCCCTTAGGTGGCTAGCAACCCGTGGTAGGTAGCACTGGAGTGCTAGTTTCAGTTCTGTAAGGGGGATGAGAGGTTTCAGAGGAGTTCTGCAGGGGTCCCCTCCTCCAGTTATACCAAATCAACATGCTTCTTTTTAAATAGGATTGCTTTAGAAGGATTCAGTGATAGTGCTGCTCTGATAACAGCACTTGAGCTTTTACTTGGATACGGGATGTACAGATGTAAAACAAGGAAGGAAATGATAGATATGTGCTGAGGGCTCAGAGCCTGGTCAGTTGCAGGTATGTGAGAATGGAGGTTGTTGTGGAAGCCAGTAATACATTTTTAATCAGGATAAAACTATTTTTCATAGCAGGTCTTTCATCTTCACAAAAATTACTTCCTTGCTTTGTAAGCGGGAAGATTGATCTCCACTTTGCTCTGTTCCTGAACGAAGAAAGTGCCTGCTGTACCAAAGCCTGGTGCAGTCTGGCTCAGCCAAGTACCTGCAAGTGCCCAGTTAGGGCTGAAAGCAACCTATGGCATCAGGCCAAGGCTGTGTGGCAGGAATGGCTGTTCTCTTGTGCTGGCCACTGGAACGGCTGCACAGAGAGTGCCACTTGCATGGGGGTACTGCTTGGGCTTTGGTGCTGTTCTGCAAAGATCTGCAAGACAGGGAAGCTTTGGGATGGGAGTCAGTTCTCCTAGCCAAGTCGTTCATCTCATGGGTGGAGGGTTGGCTTTGGGCTGTACATGCAGGCAGCCAGGCTGTCCTAACCAGAGAATGAGGCTATTCTGCAAGGTGGCTTTTATACACCACAGGGTGCCTGTTGCTGACCTTTCCTTTTCCTTTGCCACCTCTGCATGGGTACTTTTATGCATTACCTTGGATAAGACAAAAATCAGGTGGAGAGTTCCTTCATTATAGAGGTCCTGAGCAAAGCTTGACAAGCCTGCTTGATTCTTGCATGCGTACACTTGAATGACATATATGTAACTTGAACGTGGGGAAAGGCAGACCCCAGAGGGGAACCAAGGCCTGGCCTGCCTTTGCTGCAATTCCAGATAGCCGCTTCAGGTGACTGAGCCTGCTGCTTCTTAGCCGAGTGGTAATGTGAGGAGGGTTTGGCAGAATGAGTTTGAAGTCCTTTACTAAAATGGAACACAGCTTATTTTAGATACGTTTATTGATAACTTTGTGAAGCAAGAAATTGGGTGACTGTTCAAAAAGGGGCTGAAAGTCTCTGCCTTTGGAGGGTAGGAGATAATTCTGCTAGTAAGTTGCTTCTAAACTATTAACGCTCAACCTGGTCAGTTTGTGCCAGAGGGAGTCTAAAGCTGCTTCCTGGAACAAAAGTTGAAACCCCTGAGCTCCTCGCTGGATGTCTCGCAATCCTTGGCGACCAGGAGCAGCATTGAGGGGAACAAAGCTAATCTTTGTCCTAGGTTACACATTCCAACCCGGTGGGTAGTGTGGGGGGGGAGTGGTGAGCTGGCTTGAGGAGGGACTAAGCAGAAGCACTTAAGTGGCTTTGGAAAAATTGCTGGAGTCACAAGCTCTTGTGGCTTGGGGCCAGCCGGCTAAGCTGCCTGAGTTTTGCACCAGGGGAACTTGTTTGCAGCAGGCCTGCTCCAAAAGCTGTCAGAGCAAATGCTGCTCCCCTGCTCCTTTTTCTTGTTCTCACTAAAATGAGGATGACAGACTGAACAGGAGTTAGGACCTCAATAATTACAGTGGCCGCCACAAGCGCAGCACGAACTGCAGTTCCCATTACCTAAGTCTGAAGTGTTAGTCATGCATTGATGCATTCAATTAAAATGTGACCTGGGCATTGTGAGGAGCAACTATTTCCAACTCCCATGATGAAGAGCAAAGTGGTTAGTACTGTTCATCATCCGTAGGCATTATTTGTACCTAGTCCCTTCTCCATGTGTTCTTTTTCTATTCACCCTCCTAAATTCCAAAGCGGGGCTAATTGCACAGCTCAGAATCTAGGAAGGTCTTAAAAATCTCTCCTGTAAGGTGGTTATTTCCTACTCGTCTACTTGGTGTTGAGCTTCTGATAAAGAGCTCAATTTCTTCAATCAGAAATACATGCTTATGGAGTGAAAAGACCAGAGAATGTGATCTGGCTGATGAATTTACTGAGTGACAAAAAGTCTCCTGCCCCACATCTTACGAAGGGAGGCTACACAAGGTCAATGTGGATTACAACCAGCAGAGTGTGACTATACCTGACTTGGGGAACCTCTCTCATCTTTTATTGCAAGGGTTCACAAATGGACAGCTCTGATTTATCAACACACAGCATGTTTTACAGACTTCCAAGGCAGCCTACTGGGGATACCTATGTAAGAGTGGGCAGCTGCGGGACTTTATTTCATGCTGTTGGTCTCACACACAGACAGTTCCTCTTCTGTCCTTGAGGAGGAGGTAGAAGTAGGCAGGGGACCTGTGGGTGACTGTTTTGTTTGGGGAAATCCTTGGCTCGTAGCTTCTCCTTTCAGTATTTGTCTGCTTAGCGATGCAAACATCATGACAAATACTGTGCGCTCTTGTCGGAAAGAGGAGACAAGAGCCCATCAGAGCCTCCCCTCTAGGGAGCTTAAGCTGTTTTGTGCAAGTTCTGAGGTTTGAAAAATAGATATTAAAATGATTCCCATTCTTGGTATGTGCTGCATTGCCCAGAGGCCATGCAGCTCTGTGGTGTACTTAGTGTTTTCTTCTTGCTTTTGCTTTTCTTAGGACTGACTCAAGTCCCCCAGGTACAAAAGACAGAAATCTCCTTTACCGCCTCTGATCCCAAAAGCTTTGAGCTGTATGTGAGGAACATTGAGAAGTTCTTGAATGACTACAAGGCTGACCAACAGACTGAAAACATTATATTTGAGGACTGTGGGGGTAAGTGTCGATTGCGTCCTGCAGCTGGGGGCTCTGACCAGTGCTGCTGCATCAGGTCCATCAGAAGCTGAGGGTGAGCAGTGGTGTTGGTCTCTGTTGTAGGCTGCTCCTTTTATTTTTTATGCTACTTATATAAATATTTTAATTTCTTTGCCTTCATATAAATATTTATATAGCTGCATGTTGGTAAACTGTCGGGCTCTGGTTTCAGTCATATGGGTGCTCATGAAATCTGTTTGGTCAGAGCAGACTTGGCCAGGGATGTATCTAGAAGCTTATTGTGGAGGTTGTGTGGTTGGGAATTCCCAGATTTCACTTGGAGAACGTTCCAGCTGACTGTCAGAAGCATATGGCACTGCCCTTATCCTCTCTGAAAGCCATGGGGGTTTTACTGATGACTAAAGATAGTGTTGGTCCTCTTGATGCAGTGCAGCAAAGCATCTGGGAGGTATTGACTTTTAATAGATTATATATAATACTGCAAATGGGACTATCACTTTGTAATACGTGTGTGGAAAATCTGAGGGCAACCCAGTTGTCATCTGGAAGAATCCTCAGATAAAAAAACAAAACAGAAGTGCTGCAGACTTGCTGGTCTGGGACAAGCCCATGCATGGTGGGGAGGGCTGGGTGCAGGTCTGGGGTGTCCTCTGTTTGGATGAGGGGGAAATCCAAACTACAGAGTGGAACGGGCTGTTCCTGACACACAGAAGATCATGTTGCAGATGGTTGTCTTTTCATCCTCCCCCCATGACAGACATTCCTGCTGATTACAAAGAGAGAGGACTATATAATGATGTCCAGGGCCAGAAGAAGGTCTGCAAATTCAAACGTGAATGGCTGGAAAACTGTTCTGGAATAAATGATCCCACCTTCGGATATGGTTATGGCAAACCATGCATCCTCATCAAGCTCAACAGAATTATCGGCTTCAAACCTAAGGCAAGTATCTCTTCCCTTTCTAGCAGCAACTACTGAGGAGGAGGAGGAATTGGCTGCATATTTGCTGTTTTTGCATTTGTGTCTCAGGAGAGAGATCAGTATTAAACCCCCTCTGCAGAGGAGAAGCTGTGAGACAAATTGAGCAACTGGCTTTAAAAATACTCTTCACTGAAAAGCAATGAAAACTGCACCCCACAAGATGGTAGCAAGTAGCAATGAACCTTGCATTGCAGACTCCTGCTTATTTGTCTGGTAACTTTGGAGCCTGCCAACTGAATTGCTGTAATGGGGTTTTTTTTTCAAATGAGAAAACCCATTTTAAAGTTCCTGTGTGTTTCCATGGGATCATCCCAGACCAACTCTATCTGTAGTAAGATCAATACACTGTGTCAGGCTCCAGCCTACTCTGTGCTTTCCTCAGGCAGTGTGGAGTTGCTAAAGCCACTTAATGAAATGAAGTAGTGGTGATGTTAACTATCAGACTGAAACATAGGCTATAAAGTGTAAATGTCAGGCACAGCTCTTACTACAAAGGAAGGTGAGGACATCTTTAGTTATTTAACATAGTTTCCCAGATGTTGTAGAATGTCTGTCACCCACTTGCTCCATGCTGCACCTGAAGGCATGGTTGCAGTGATGCTGAAGGATGTCAATCTGGACAGGAGCTGCTTTTACTTCTAGTTATTTTCTGTTGAATAAGATGCTGTGCAGAACCTGACACTGACCTTCTAGATGGAAAACAGTACAAACGGTGTGCTAAGAGCCTTCACCACCATCCATCAGTGCAGCTAAGGACAAGAACTGATGCTGACTAACTAATGAATTGTTAAGAACTTTTTTCTTTGAAGGGAACCTGTCTGCTAAAAGAAATGAGGTGAATTACAGCTCAACTGATCCAGGGTGGAAACTGGGCATATTTTAGCAGGAATTAGTATGTGGTGGCTGTGGGATGATGCAAGATGTGCGCATTTGATGACTGGGGAGGAGAAGGGCTTGGTGTGTTCCCCTTTTCTTTGCCACAGAGCTTTGAAGAGCTCCAGGCTGCATTGAACAGAAGGGCCTAGTCCAGGAATGATTTTACATGTTTCCTTGAGCAGTGACAAGTGTATCCAAGGCAGTATTTGTTTCCCTCATTCCATGCTCCAGCAGAGACCCTGTGGCTCTTGTTTTGGGCAGGGTGTATGTAAAGCAGCATTGAGCCTTGCAAGGTTGTGAGGCAAAGCTGCTGCATGTGTTTAGAGACCAGCGACAAATGCTGGAATTGGTGCTTCCACCTTTCCCCGACATGCTGGGACCCTTTGTCCTTCCCTGCAGTGGTGTCAAAGTTCAGCAACGTCAGGGTGTGACTGCTGCTCTTTGTTCTGTCCTGTGGCTTTCCAGTCCTGGTTCACGCACCGGGCAGGCAGCTGGCAAATCCTTCCTGTCACTGCCTGGCTTTGCACGGGTGACACCACGAAATTAAAACTACCCTGATGTGCTTGCCTTGGTACCCACAGCAGTAAAGCTATAAAGAACCGACAACAGCTCTGCTTGGGTTAGGAACCCATGTTCCTAGCTGTGTCACACTGCTCTTCTGTCACCCCAAGAGCTGCTGTCTGCTGTATAACATCTCTTTGTTTTGGGTTTCTTCTAGGCTCCGGCAAATGAGAGTCTCCCTTCAGATGTTATGGCAAAATACCACCCGTATCTCATCCCTGTCCACTGCACTGCCAAGGTAAGTTGAAACACACTACAGCAGAGTTGGGAAGCTGCAGGGGAAGGCTGAGTCTTTGTCTAAGTGTAGGTGGTCCTTCTGCCTTCCTGCAGTCAGTGGGGGTGGTTCTTACTTGGGACATCTCCCCTTTGGGACAAGAGCTTCTTGTAACTCCACGGATGTCACATAGCACAGTGCTGCCATCACAGGGAGGGGTAGAAGCAGGGCCAGGTAGTAGAAGGTACCCTCAAAAATAGAATTTTTGCTTCCAAGCACAGATGGCTGAAAGAAAGGACTATTTTACTTAGCACTGGTGAAGCAGCAAACTGGTTTTAGCCAAAGCTAGCACACTGGTGTGACAGGAAGCTGTGGTGGTTTCTGAATGCGTAAAGGGGTTGAGGCTTTAAATAAAGAGAAGTCATTTTCTTGGCTGATACATGCTGGAGGGTGTTTCATGTGCGGCTACTGATTAGACAGTGCCTATGTGTTCTCCCTGTCACTGGGATGCCCTCATGCTGTTGAGGTAAGGGTCACAATGGCCAAAGAAGAGGTCATGGTCGTGGTGAGGAACAACCGATGCTGTGAGAAAAAAGGGCTGCGAAAGGTAGAGTTTGGGTGAATACCAATGTTTTTTCTTCCTTTTCCCACCTCTAGCGAGAGGAGGATGCAGACAAAATAGGCACAGTGGAGTACTATGGGATGGGTGGCTACCCTGGCTTTGGCCTGCAGTACTACCCCTACTACGGGAAGCTCCTGCAGCCGCGGTACCTGCAGCCGCTGGTGGCAGTGCAGTTCACCAACCTGACCTACGACATGGAGGTGCGTGTGGAATGCAAGGCCTACGGGCAGAACATCCAGTACAGTGACAAAGACCGCTTCCAGGGACGCTTTGATATTAAATTTGACATAAAAAGCAGCTGATTGTAAGCACAACTCTGTCCTCCCCCTCCCCCCTTCCTCCTAGCCATTCAAAAAGGTTAAAAAAAAAAAGGAAAAAAAAAAAGAACAAAAAAGAAAACCTACTAGTCTTGAACAAACTGTCATACGTATGGGACCTACACGTAATCTATATGCTTTACACTAGCTTTCTGCATTTACTAGGTTAGAATGTAAACAAAGTGTAGCAATAGCGACAAATATTTATTCTACTGTAAATGACAAAAGAAGACAAAATTGAGCCTTGGGACATGCCCATTTTTACTGTAAATTATGATTCCATAACTGACTTGTAGTAAGCAGTGTTTCTGGCCCCTAAGTATTGCTGCCTTGTGTATTTTATTTAGTGTACAGTACTATAGGTGCATACTCTGGTCATTTTTCAAGCCATGTATTGTATCTGTTTTCTATTTCTCTTGAGCAAAGACTTTTGCTGTCCAAGGTGTAAATACTCAATGGGACTAGAACTGGCATGATACTTCTCATCATTTTGTTCCTTTTCCAAGAAAGGCCCACCTGTGAGACTCTGTTTAACAGCACTCCATAAGGCTTCTGACTCTTCTGTGGTGGTAGGGTATTTTATGTGGAGGGGTGGGGTGGCAGGGGAAACTGACTGAAGTGACACTAAAGAGACGGTTGGATACTGTACTGTGCCTGGTAGTGAGTGCTGTCTTCTCCACCTCTTCCCTCATGCTCCAGTACGTCGTGTGAGAGCGGGTCAGGCTATCGCTCTCCTCAGTGATAGGCATAACTCTTTGCTGTGTATATTTTCTTTTTCTTCCTTTTTTCTTTTCCTGCTGGAGGCATCGCACACTGTGGTGCTAATGTCTTTATTGAATGTTTTAACCATTTTCATGGTGGAAGAATTTTATATTTATGCAGTTGTACAATTTTATTTTTTCTGCAAGAAAGTGTAATGTATGAAATAAACCAAAGTCACATGTTTGAAAATAAATCTTTATTTTAAACTTTATAAAAGCAATGCAGTACCCCATAGAATGGTGTTAAATGTCGTCTAAAGTGCAAAACTCTATGTTCTAACATGTAATAATAGCCAGGAGTACAGTGCTCTTGTTGATCTTGTATTTCAGTCAGGTTGAAACATTGGACAAATAAATAAATGAACACACCATTCCGTCTGCATGTCTTTTGAGTGGATGGGGACAGAGGCTCTCAGTTGTCCAGAATCTTGAAGAAGTACTGCACCTATTACAAAGAGAAAACAGGCCTCTATCATTCCCAGGACACCTCGGCTGATGGTGGCTAAAAGAAGCACTGGACTTGCCCAACAGTGCTGCTCCTGCCTGTGAGCAGTGGTGTTTGTTACACCCAGATTCAGTGCAGTGAGCTTTGGTGTTACTTGCATCCTCTCAAGCTGCATGAGAGGCCCCAGGGGCCCACCTGCCCCTGGTCACACTAGTCATGAACCCAGAAAGCCTTCAGTGTATCCACCATTACTGCAGTCCTCCATGGCTGGAGGCTCAGGACACACATGCAGTAGTAGCTACAGCTAAAGTGGTTTATCTCTAGTGTGGGTGAAAGCATCCCCCAGCAGTACGTGCTGCAGGTCCAGAGGGGAGGCTGCACACTGGTGTCACAAGCAGAAGAAATGGAGTTTCATGGCGGTGACTTGCTGCTCAGCCCTGACAGGATGTGGCAGCTGCCTTCCTGCAAGAGTCAAGATCACTTTAGGCTGTGTGACACGGGTTACAAGGGGGAACTGCTCTGTGTAAGGTGACTTAACATGACTGTTCTAGAGCAGGCTGCTTGATAAAACCTGTCTCATCGGAACACGTGATACTGGAAAAGCAGCTGCTAAACTTTCTCCCATCTGCTAGAAGGAAAAGCTCAATCACATCACGCTGTGGTGGCTAGTGTACACATTTGGCTGTTTGACACGGTTCCCTAGGAGCAGAAATTTCTACTGTTCCATTTGCTGCTGTATGTTTGCAGTGAGGCAAGGAAATAACAAAGATGCTGTGATTTAAGCGCTAAAATTCTCCCTGAAGGAAGCTCTGCCTGCACGAGGGCTGCAGGAACGCTGAGCCAGTTTGGCTGCCAGCAGTTGGTGGGTGCCCTACTGACACTCTTCTGGGGAGGAGGCAGTGGGGAGGCAGAGGGCATGGCTCAAGGTTCAATAGGATCAACTGCCCCTGCTATTTGTGTCTTGGGGGCAGGGCCTGTGACAGTTTAAAAACAAAACCAAAAAATCCCAACACCACCAAAACCCACCCCCAAACTGCTTCACTTATAAAAGGCCCAAGTCACAGTTGATTTATCTCAATTTACTATATGAGCACAAAGTCCAAGTATGAACTAGTAATAAAGATAGATAGATAATGGCTTAGTGCAGGGGTTGGGACAACCACTGTAGAAAACTTAACGGTGCCCATGCTGGCTCCATGGAGCCATGTCTAAAGGGGCCCCCATACTGTACTCTTGGCAACTGCATCTGGCACAGAGCAAAATCAAACCTTTACATGCCCCCATCACTTTCTAGCACCAAAGCAGTGAAAGCTGGGTGGCCTGCACTGACCACTAATTAACTCAGCAGTAATGGCAGTAGCTACCCTGGCCCTGAACCCTGCAGCTATCAACTGCCAAGACCCCACTATTCACAGGCCTCATGACCACGCTGTAACAAAAGGGCTGTGCCCCATCATCCTCCCCAAATGAAGCAAACACAACCCCCCGTGGCCGCACACATCCCCTCTCCCCATTAGAAATGCAGCTGCAATGTGTCAAACCGAGCAGAGGGACTGCATTAAAAGGCTCCAGGAGAGTTAAAAAACCCGCAACAACCAACCAAACCACCAAATGCTGCTACTGCAGCCCTGTTCTGCTTCACAGCTGGTCACTGGCTGGGGGACAAGCAGGGGAAATGGTCAAGCTGTGATATCTCATCAACCCAATTTAAAAGTTGCACTGCTTCCCATTTTTTTTTTTACTGTTTTAAATCTGTGCTGTACTGCCCATGGAAAACCTGCTCTCCCCAGGCAGGCACCGCTCTCCTTACTGCCTGGTAGGACATGATGTTATAAACTGCCAGTGTGAACGTGCTGTTCTTTCTGCCAGATTGGCTCAGCGTAGTTATATATATAATTGTAGCCATTAAAGAGAATTTTATCCCCCGTTCCTGTTGATATAAGACACCTGCACGTCAAGGTTAGAGACACACAAAACTACTAACAAAAAGCACACAGACAGACACGCACAGGCACATTTGAGGCCCAGGCCCTTTAAGGCTGTGTCTGCATGAACGCTTGCACAAACAAGCGGCCTGTTTTACAGCTCTGAGAGCTGGCACTTGCAGGCTTCTGTTCACAGCCTTGTTCCCAGCCTGGCTGAGGGCAGCCAGCACGGGGCAGGCACGACCCTCAGCATGTGTGGGGACCTGCGCCTCAAGCAGAGAAAAACGCCAA
The DNA here is from genome assembly GCA_025447955.1 of Psilopsiagon aurifrons. Taxonomy (NCBI): domain Eukaryota; kingdom Metazoa; phylum Chordata; class Aves; order Psittaciformes; family Psittacidae; genus Psilopsiagon; species Psilopsiagon aurifrons. Next base: position 16,640 of record JAOEHY010033234.1, read on the forward strand.
GCACAGCACAGGCTGTTCTTTGCAGGTCCTGGGTCCAGCCTTAGACTGGGGTGCCTATGCAACTGCTGCCACTGCAGACCCCATGTCCTTGTCATGGGGCACATTCAATGGAGCTGTGTCTACCCCCACTGCTTCCTCTGGGCTACCTTGGCCAAAGCAATGAGCCCTCCCTGGGGTTCTTAATGGTCCACCTCTGCGGCACACACTGATGCAGGTGAATGCTGTCCTCACCCCACTCCACTCCCTGGCTGTTAGCAACAAAAGGCATCACCCTGTTTAAGTCCTTAAAAGCCCCTGATTTTATGCAGCTGATTTTCCCAGGCCAGGCTGAACAACCTCCACCTGCTCACAACCTATAAGAAACCTCTTCTTCCTCAATTAGCTTTGATTGGATTGTTGAAGGTCCGCACAGACAGAACTGGCAAGGCTTGGACATCAGAACAAAACATGCTATGTATTGTATAACGTGCAAAACTAGGTGCCGGTATGTTCTCTCTGTGTATAATTATCTTTATGTGGGTCAGCTGCCACCCAGCTTCCAGCAAAACCAGTTAAGAGCTGGCATGTATGTGGTACACAAGAAAGATCTCTCTAACACCCTCACCCTTGGGAGCATGGCATTACTGGACAAAACCCATCAAAAATAAGGGCCATCTGTTACACTGCTCACACGACAACATTTACGATGTTTTGCAAGGATTTCAGCACTACCAGCAGTTTTGGGGTGCTGCTATTTTATGAAGCCCCAGCTGGAGACACCTTGAAGAATCACATTCTAAAAGCATCAGGTCCTTTTCCAAGGGGATCCAGGACCTGGAAGTACTTGCACCAAGCATCCAGATAGGGATTAGGTATTCCAAAGCCCTCTGTATTTTAGAAAGTACAGTTACTCACTTTCCCAGGGTCTGAGTACAGTATAAATCACCAAAAAGTAAGCTATGCCTGTACAAAACATCTCAACAAGCCCCACAGCAAGGTCAGCATCTCTGAGCCATGCACACCTCTGGTCTCTTTACAGGACCCAAAAGTGGCAGAGGACAAAACCACACAGGAACTGATCTGAAGTGAACCAAACACATTTCACAGGTGCCACCCAAACGCCCTTCAAATGATGCCAACATTCAGGTGTGCTCACTCCTTTCCAGGGGTGAAACAGGATTGAATTTATAATCAGTATGTTACAGTTCCCAGGAACCATCTACCCGCTTTACAGCATGCAGCTATGCCTGCTCTAGCTCCTGGTCAGGGACAAACAACAGTAATGTTCAGGAAGTAACAACGGGTGAATAACTATGACCTCCTGGCTCTGGCCACAACTGCTTCATAGGAGGAGCTGAGAGCTGCTTTAGCTCTGTGAAGTTTCGCTTCAGTGACACAAGTTCTCTGCAAAACTCGCATTACTGAACTGGCTGCTCCCTCTGTGTGTTTCCATGCCTTACCACTAAGTTTCAGTGGTTAATACAGCAGGCAATAGCAAAATCCAGTTTAATTGCCTGGCTGAGCACAAACTATTATCATCTCAACAATGTGTGCCTTAAGAGCATGGAGAGGCCAGGCAAAATGGAAGCAAATCAAGTGAGGAACCAGTTTTCCATGGGAGAGCAAAAAGATCTTGGTAATAACACAGGACCCAGTGCAGGCACCTAGTGAAGATTTCAAGTATAAGAATTACAGCCACCTACTATTTAATTCTCCTGTCCAGAGAAGCAGTGCTGAGGAGAGGTGCCAGCTGAGCAGCTCTGGAGTCAAAACTTTTGCCTACTGAAGAACAGACCCAGGTATGCGCTGAACGGTCCCACAGGCACCACTACAGCTTGCCTCAAAGAAATCCCTGTCACTGAAAGGGCACCTCAACGTTCATGGTCCACTTCCTCTGTTCCCCTGGGCTATCAGTTTTGAGCAAGAGGCCCTGTTAGAATCATTCATAGCAGAAGCAAGGGGGTGGATGGGAAGACATACTGGTAGGAAACGCTGAGATCACAGATTCAGGTCTCATCCAGCACCAGAATGATGACAGCAATTTCAGTCCTTCCCCATCTCTGCTGAACCACAATTGGCAGCTGGGAGATGGAAGACTTTTCATCACGGTATTAATTTACAGCCTGACAGTCATCTCAGTACCTTTCATGCAGCTGGACACATCCTCACCAGTACACTCTCCCCAAAACCACCAGAAAACTGTAGCTCCTTGGTTCAGCACAGGTATCCAAGCACATGACCCAGAGAGCCTTTGCTGACCTCAAGTTTCAGCATCAGTGTGCTCTCCCTGAACACTTAAGCCTTATAATTTTTTACATGTAATCTCAGTAGTCTCTAGTAGGAGCCAAAAAATCTCTCCTCACCCATTAATCTTGGTTTGTACATCATCACGAGCCTGCCAACTCTGTTAGCAAGTGCACTTGCTAAAACTTAAAATGCACTTCAGCTACAGTTCACACTCAACTAAATCATGACTAAATCATTGGGTTAACACACTGAAACCCCATGGATTCATGCCATCCTTCCAGCCACAAGCAGACCACAGACATAAAAAATGGTTGTCAAAGAAGAGGGTCTACTTACTCACTGTTTTATTCTGGAAAGAATTATTTTCCCACATTAACCTGAGGAGGGTTTAGTCTTGGGAAGTTTGTTCAGAAAACAAAAAGGAAAGTCAGCCGCCCCTGCCTCTCCCTCAAGCGTCACGCACGGCAAGAAATGAAGCCGGTCAGGCTGCCCAAGGCAGAACAATGTGTACATATGCACTTCAACTGTCCAAGGTAATTTCTTAAGTACAACCAGGACAAACCTCCATTATGCACCAAAACATAAAACTTTGCAATGGAAGGTTTTATTAAAGAAACACGTCAGGCTAATACGTTCTGCTTTTATGCCATGTGCTGTTAACGCAGTCACCTCAAACACAGCATATGGTTAAGATCAACTCTGAAAATACAGTGAAAGAGGACAAGGGAAGCTCCTTGGAAATTGTACCATAAGAAGATTAGAGAAATCTCAGTTCCAAACAGGACGTAAATGAGAGGACAAGACAGCAATTAGTTACAACACAAAACATAAAAAGGACATGCAACTGTTGGAACAAGTCCAAAGAAGGGCCATGAGGATGATCATGGGACAGGAGCACCTCCCGTACGAAGACAGGCTGGGAAAGTTGGGGCTGTTCAGTCTGGAGAAGAGAAGGCTGTGTGGAGACCTCATAGCAGCCTTCCAGTATCTGAGGGGGGCCTATAGGGATGCTGGGGAGGGACTCTTCCTTAGGGACTGTAGTGATAGGACAAGGAGTAATGGGTTCAAACTTAAACAGGGGAAGTTTAGATTGGATATGAGGAAGAAATTCTTTCCTGTAAGGGTGGTGAGGCACTGGAATGGGTTGCCCAGGGAAGTTGCTTCATCCCTGGTGGTGTTCAAGGACAGGTTGGACATAGCCTTGGGTGATACGGTTTAGTGTGAGGTGTCCCTGCCCATGGCAGGGGGTTGGAACTAGATGATCTTAAGGTCCTTTCCAACCTAACTATTCTATGATTCTATGAAAACACCAAGAAAGTGAGTTTTGTGCTATTTACTCTGTTAAACCACAAGAAAACTAAGTGAATTTGAAAACTTACTGAAAATAACAAAGTGTTTTTACACCAGACATGACTACTGTGCTGATTCAGACCACTGATTTATGAAGTACAGATACTTGGAGACTTAAAAGGAAGGTATATATTCACTGAGTCTCGCCATTCCATGGTATAAGCCAACTGCTAAGTACCTGGGGCTGAACACATTAGCCCAGGATGCTCCCAACCAGAAGCTCTACTCCTCCTTTAGCAACAACTTTGGTCATCATCAGAAGAGATCACTAGCCTGGCAAAGCTACTGGAATGAAATAAAACGAAAGGTCCTCACTCCTATCACACATGAAAAAATACAATGTGACAGTGAGTACTACTTTCCCAATGATCCCTCTGAGTCAGTAGGATCGCTGCCTCTGCACATCATGCTCATGTTGAGGGACACTTGTCTGTCTCCAAATCAGGAGCTCCACAGGAGCTCTTGTAGGATGCCCCTGAACTGGTCTGATGATAGGTACAGACAAGACACTACGGATGTCGATGTAAGCTGTGAGCATGCCCTGAACACTGGACAGAAGCACTGAAAAGGGCCCCTGACAAAGAAAAGCATGGTCTGAATGTGTTGATACAAGCCACAGCCATTGTGGAGGCTCCTTGCCAATGCTGAGCTAAGGCTCTCCAGCCTGCTCAGAGAGCACCGACAGTCATGGTCCTCACAAGCTACCAGTTTAAGGCAATAGAGGTTGGCAGTAAGCGGTTGTAGAAAGAGAACGTGTTTCCACCCACATCACAGACTCAAGCAACCATGGAAGCAACAAGCAAATAAAGGAAGTAGAAGGCAGCCAGCATCTAAAGCTCTTCCTGAGCAACACATGTTCAGCAGGGCAGTATTTGGCCAGATACACAACAGGCTGTACCTGCCAGGAGGGTGAAAGCTGTGACAGGTAAGACAGTAACAAAGTATCCTGAAAAAACCCCAACCAACTAAGCAAAAGCATCACCCGGTCCACCACAAGCGGCCTTGCAGGCACCATTACAACCCCTGCACAGACTGTGGCTCCCTGCACTGTCAGGAAATATCCCACCAAACCAACGGCATAAATTCCCCCAGCACAGTGCTCAAACTTCCTTTTAAGCAACATCACTCAACCTAGAAAGATCCACCCCCCTGTGGAACAGGTCAGTGTTAAGGGGCCAGAAGTTCAAGACTGAGCAGCCCTCTGCAATTTCCACACTTGCTGTGTGCTAAACTATGTGCTGTCATGGCAGGACTAGACTCTTGACAACTGAGTGACCAAGTTTCTCTTCAATATCTGAACTGAGTAAGGCAGCTACCAGAGAAAGCCCACAGTCCCTGGTTCGTGGCTGGAACAGCCACGGCACACAGTCTTTCCCCAGCAGCACAGCAGTAACTACTCCTGATGCCAGTGTGGAAGGAAACTTGCTCTCTTAGCAACTCTGGCCACTTAAGGGAATTGCCTTTTGCTCAGACTTGCCTACATATCTCAGTATATCTCAGATATACTTGCAGATACATCATTCCTGCCTATATGCCAATGCACTTAAGGCTAAAGACAAAGAGGGAGAATCCAGCTCTTCCTGAAACCAGAAGATGCTTGACTTCAAGGAGTCCTAGACTACAGCCAATACCCCTTCAGGTGACCTTCGCCATCTTGCTCTGCGTTTGCTGCTAGCACAAGATCATCACAGTGTCTAAGCCCTCAGTATTACCACAACACAAAATCAATACCGGTATGACACTGCACTTGGAATAATTGCTACTTATGAAATAAGAGCTTCTACAGCTTGAAAATCTCTTAAGATATCCCATGGTGTTGATGTCCTATGAGTGAAAGGAAATCTTGTTCAGTCTTCTATCCATATTAACATGTTTGACTTTGCTTTTTCCTTCCATGTTCCACATACATTTCAACACATGTATGTGAATAGAAGACTTAAATTCTCCTCTTAAATACTGCTGGTTTACAGTAGTCAGTCAAGGAGGTTGCACTGATGAGGGAAGCAGTAAACCTGACACAGGAAGTACTGACATAGCTAATCATTTGCCTATTTGACCTCTGAGAGAGAGGTGGGAGGTGTAACTGACTGAGGTCAGTAACAGGAATCCACACAAAAAAACATGTGCATGCCACAGCAATGTGTGCTACACAACAACAGTGCTTCTCTTACCCCCAGTAAAGGTGTGGGTCCCCTTGCTCAAGAAACAAAAGGAGATTCTGAGCTTCTACATGACTGTGCAGCTACAGTGTCCCCTTACTGCTCCTGCTGCATAAGCTATTCCCCCAGCACTTTTTCTCTTCTTTGCTGTAGTCTACTCACCATGCAGCTGAGTTGCAGCTAAGTTGTTGCCCTTCCTAAGCTGGAAGAAGAGGGTTAATGGAAAGAGGATCTCATTTTTGATTCAAAATGAGATCATGCTGAGGGAAAGAAAGAAGGCAGTAGCCTCAACAACTCAAACTGGGCCTCAGATGAGTTATCAAGCAGTGTCACGCCTTCCCTCTGCCTTGACCTCCCCTCCACAAAATTACCTTGTTCAGCGTAACACACACACCAAAAGCCAAGCCCTGTTTATCACATAGGTTAACTTCAGGATCAGGTGAAACTAAAAGAGCTTTGGGAGCTGCTTGGTTCACACTTGTTAACTTCTCTCTGGCACTTGTAAACCTCAGACTTGGCAGAACAAGGGGCAATTGGCCCTGAGATCTTACCCAGAAGTGGAAGCACAAGAGCTGAACTGTTTCACAACTCTGTTTAAACAAGTTTCTAGTTTAGTTTGCCTGTCTGGCCCATAAGTATAATAATTATACAACCTGCATTCAAAATTGGGCTGCAAGTGACCTAATAATACCATGATTTATTTTTTTTTAAAAAAGAGAAATCACCACCTTTTTTGTTCAAAATCCATCCATGTATTACTGCTACCTTTAATCTCAATTTCTCTTCAGATAGGCCTAGGCAAACAGATTACTTAACTCTCTGTACAAGTACATACAGCATCAGGAAACATTGTGAGACAGTGCTGGCTAACATCCTCTGATATGCAAAACCACAACCAAATAGGAGGAAATTTTCCTACACTCCAGATTCATTCCAATCTGCTCCCCACAGCTATTGGATAAAAAGTCTCAGAAAGTTAAAATGGAGAAGCACTTGAATCATAATAACCATTATCTGACAGATCTCTCTAGAAATCATTTTGTACCAGAAGGAACTGAAATTTCCAACTGACAGCTAAAAATAGCTTCTGCTTTGATGAAAATTTGCAGAAAAACCCCGCCAAAAAACAACCTCATCCAAACCCTCCAATTTTTTATTCCTTTTCACTGGAGATGATTAAAAGCATCTTACCCAGGATTATGCAGCTCAGTATGGGCCCCTAATAAAAGACTTCATGGCAAAATTGCTCTATCACTGAGTGAAACAATAGCTTCTTTATTAACATTTTAAAGACTCCTAAGGGAAATGCTGTACAGCTGGAATGCCCTCAGTGAAAGGTTCATTGCCATGCTATGCACTTCTGCTGTGTAATGTTTTACAAGCTGCACTGTCCTGTGAATGAGGAGAGTTAGTTCTCAGCTGGTAGAGGCAGCTTGCATAATACCAGACAAGTTAATTGGTAACAAGAAATGCAGGAGACCTTTGTTCTGAGTGTGGCATACACAAATTCCACACTAAGCACATTGACGCTTCTAAGAGTTACTCATTGACATGCTCTATTAAATTGCTTGGACTATACCTTGATGCACCAAAAAAGATTAGTTTAACAGAGCTCCATCCTTCTGATGCCTTCCACTCTAAACTGCTGCACTATAACCTCAATTTGCGGTTCAGCTCACTTCTGGTAAGAAAGCATTTCTGGGGTGGATGATAGGAAGTTCCTTGCAGCATGCCCATGTGTCACGACAATGCGGGCAGACAAGGAAGCAGCAAACAGAAAAACGCAAGCTGGCAGCCAGCGGGGAGCCTCTGTAACAGGAGTCTCTTCCTATGGAAACAGTTACAGGAAGTATTTGTCGTGTGCCCCTGCTGCGAGGTGGTGCTCCCCTGTCCACTCTGAACAGCTTACTAAACCACCACCCTCTCCCCAGCCTTCCCAAATAGAGGCAAAGGGAAAGGAGGCATAAGGCATGCTTCTCCTGGCGCTACATGGGATGCCATACCAAGGACAGCTGGCTTCTAGCACTAGCAGGTGGAAGAAACGCTGCACCAAAAGCTCAGGAGCAGCATACCCCTTAGCACTCATCAGTGCATTTAGTTAATACCAAGTTTGAGGAAAAGGATGCTGGTTTTCCTAGTTGAGCACTTGCCCAGACAAAAACATCCTCTGAACTGGCCCATCTTGTCACAGCTTATCATAAAACAGCACCTCCCATCTCCCCAAGGCCGGATCCAGCCAGCTGAACTTTCAGTGTCAGAACTGGTGTGAGACTCTGTCAGACTGCCACAGCTGATCTGTATAGGTAGATGATGTTACTTGTTTGCTTAAATGCCTTAGAAGCAGTAAGCCAGACTCATCACTGGTGTAAGGCTAAGCAAGGGGAAGAAAAGCTTCCAGCAGCACGTTGCACAGTCTGCCAGTCCCCAGCCTTACTCTTAAACACCAGTGAACAGCTGAAATTCAAAGGAGTGATAGGGAAAAAAACATCCACCACAACAGCTCTCTCAGAAGAGAAAACTCACTCTTTGACAACAGCAAAATCATCTCCCTTCAATAGGTTATTTTCATGTCTATGGATGCTACAAATAGCTCTGAGACAAGGGAGAAGGCCAGCAAATGATACTCGAGGAGGACGTTGCTACTGCCTGGCTGGAAAATTGCCCATGACACTGAAAACTGACACATCTCCCTCCACATAGTCCCAATGCCCAAGACAGAGCCTGACGGCACCCAGCAGCCATGCAGAGGCACACCGGGCACACACGCTGCATCCTGAGGAGTCAGCGGAAAGAGCACCCATGGGGACGCAAGGCTGTGAAGGCAGCTGGCGCATCCTGCACGCCTGTGAAAACTGACTTTTAGAGCCCGCCCCTCCCTGCAGTTTCACACATAACCTACCAGACATGCAAAAGCATGTGTAAGGACATTCCTACAGCATTTCATAGAATAGTTAGGGTTGGAAAGGACCTTAAGATCATCTAATTCCATCTCCCCCTGCCACATTACTGTCAACTAGAAGAATTAGTCGCCTAATAACTGCATCTTCCTTGGCACAAGGGAGAAGGTTATTTTACCCATCTCACAGCAAATCTTTTTCATGCATATCTTGCTGAGGGCAATACATTGAGGGCAGCATCTTCTCCCTCAATATGTAAATACACACACATATACATGTATGCTTATTAAGCATTTTTTAATTATGCAAAGAAACCCCATGAGACTGACTGGTTGTCCAAACACCAAGACACAGGAACATAAAGCTAGCATAGGCGGCTCAGACCCAGCAGGCTGCACCTCAACAGCCTGCCAGGCTATCCCAGATGTGTGCAGTCTGTCATCCCAGAATGTTTTACTACAGTACAAATGCCCTTACAGAACTGCTAGCAACAAAAGTACACCTTGAACTGCCCAGTGTGAGCCACAATTTACAGGCACAGCATGCCAAACCTCAGTTATACTGGTTTTGTTATAACTGCAGGGCTAGGCTAACAGTTTTTTAATGGCTGCAAATTAAGTGAATTCCTGCATAATCTGAAAGGTACTCAGCCTCTTGAGACCCAGGGAACTGAGGTGTGTGTACAGCACCACCTCCTGTGGAAAATTTCACTCACTGTACTTTCAGTGACATGAAACTTAGGAGGCACATACACTGTGAAGTAGCCACAGCACCTTGCATCAAGTGCTTCCATTAAAACTAGTCCAGAAATGACTAATTTCAAGGAAACCTTTGTCTGAAGAATGATGATTCATAAGATACAATGGTTTGCAAGCTTCTATTTCAATAAGGTATTTATCAGAAATGTTTCTCTGGTCAAAGACAGCGAGTTGAGAAACAGAATCATCTTTCACCATGTGTACATGAAAGACACAAATGCAAAAGCATCTCTAGTCTATTAAAGAGAGCACTCACTCGGCATATATAAAACATGCAGGTTCCAATCTTTGCGCTACCTGACTCAGAAGAAATGTAAACGCAGGTGAGTAGCGTAACTGTTTGCTCCAAATAGTACCTGCTTTATATAAAGTAGAAAAAAACCCTGATGAGAGGTACAGCAGTACCTGCTTTGGATGTGGGAAACAAAAACTCATGCTCTGAATGAATGTCCTACACAACATCAGTTGATCAGAGAAAATAAGAAACTGCTGGCTAAGCTTTCACTCATGAAACACCATCATCTCATAAACAGTACATTACTATCAGACTCCCTTCTTCACTTCCTTCTTTCTTTCCTCTCCTCATTAAAATGAGAAACTGATGACAAGGCTGAGAAAATGGACTGTCCTGAGCTATTCATGTCTATCTACTGTCACTTATGAAAATACATTTTCTACTGAATTGAAGACATGCAAGTCTATGAAGACTGACCCAGTTAAGTCAAAGAGCTCATCCAAGAGGCTTCAGGGCAATATTCACACTCCTCTTGTATCATAAAATTAGGAATAAAAGCAGCAGTTAAAGCTTTATAACTGAAAATACACTGATTTTCCCATTGCAGTTTACACTCAACTGCATTTCCCTTCCTCCATTGAGCCAAAGTGAGTTATTAATTATGGCGTGCGCTAATCACTGCCTAAAATTTAAGTAGTTTGTAGACACAGACAGGAGCTAAGGGTCAAACTGGTGGGAGCAAATGCCAGTGTTTGCTTTTGGGGTTTGTTTGTTTGCCTGTTTGAGGGTTCTTTAAGACAAAAAGTGAACTTTCCTTTTTTCCAGGTGCATGGAAAGAGGTCTAACAAACAAATATTGAAAACCTGCTGTACTACATTAATTAAACATAGTGTTCTAAAGTTAGGTGCACAAACTGATCCTTATTTATAGCTGATTAGTCCTTCCTGTTCCTGAGACAGCATTGTTCTCTGTCCTTTCCCCGAGTACTCCTTGGTCATGATTTTCAGGAGAAAGGTCACTACCTTGCCCTTCCTAGTGACAGTCAACTGAGTATGAACCACCAAAGTCACCTAGGGTTTGGTTATTAACTTCAGCAAGCATTTGATCTAGCCCTCAATTACCTGTCTCATCTCCTCTAAGAAGTCTCCATTTGCGGGCAATCAGACAGCAGTCATCATTACAAACACTTTTCAAATTTCAGTTTGATCATTAACCATGGGTCATTAAAACTGCAGAGAAGGGTGGAGAAATCTTAAAATAAGCAGGATCTGCCACTAAGGATACCTAACTGAGCCCTCAGGAAAGCACTGGTGTGTTCTCTTCTACAAAGGAGCACACCTTTATTGCGCTTCCAATAATACTGTGCATTTAAAGCCCACTATAGGATAGATCAATCAGAAATTTTCCCATCTCTGTTTGATTCTGGAAGTTCAAAAGTCACAAAGCCAATTAACACACAGCCCAACCTATTCTCCTTTTTTCCACAAAATGGCAACAGCAGCAGTTCCTCCATCTTGCCTCCAAGGTTCTTTGGGCACTGCTGACCCTGCCTGCAGGTGTGCTCACAGAACATGTGGCCACAGCAGAGTCAGGACTGTGGCAGAGACCTCCAAGAAGCTGCTTTAGCATTAACGACGTAAGTGCTCCGCATGCCAGCCAACAGGCACAGCTAAGGCTTTCTCTTTAGGAACCCACTGGGCTCAATTCAAGCTCAGAAATACTGGGACTTCCACTCCGCAGTACTTAGACCTCCACAGAGAGGCTGCACTAGAAATGGGATGGATTTCCATCTCTGGAAAAGGATGGTTCAGCTATCAAACATGGTTAAGGCTGTATAGAAGCTTTGAATCAAAGACAGTAAACAACTTTATTCATGGTATATCGCAGTGGCTCTACCTGCTTTTGGGCTGTAACAGTTCCCTGAGGCCCACCTCTCTGGTTTACCAAGAGTTTCAGAAAGCTTACTCACAGCATCCTCACTCCAAGAAAGCTTACTGGGTTTCAGAAGAGTAATTGACCTATGTTCTATTCTGGAAAAAAAAAACAACCCAAAAATGAACCACCACAACCACCACCATGTCCACCAAACAACCCAAAGCCAACCAAGCATGCAAAAAACAAACTAAACCAATCCCCCACAAAATGCCAAAACCAATCAACCCACCCCTCAAAAAAACCCACCAATGTATATGTAGTGGGAAGTAGGGGGGAAATGTCAGAAATCTTGCAATAATTTATATGAATGATTCTGCAATTTGCTTTCTAAAATTTGTTGCATTTAGTAATTTATTTTGGAGAAGATAAATATAAATCAGAACATATTCATACAGAATTTCAGAGCCAAACACTTTAATGCCAAAATTTGCAAAGTGACTTAACTTAAGCTCAGATAAAATCAGCACCAGAGTTAGAAATGAAACCCTGGAGTTCCTAGCTCTTGTGCCCGAATTCAGATTGCCAGACTTGCCTTTCATCAGCAAAACATGAGTGCAAGAATTTTCATATAGGCTGGTTTTTGGAGCTATACTGGGTAGTAACTGCAGCAGAGTATTAACACTGTACAAAAAGCAGTGCCACCTCAAGACAGCAAAGAGACTGCTAGGGATGAATCAGTTTTCTTTGGGGCTTTAAAAAGGATCATTCACCTTTATAGAATAAATCTACTAAGTCAGAGTTCTCTCTGATATTTACTCCAGACTCCTCCTCTACTAATCAGTTGTCCTACAACAATACTGTAAAGCTTTTATAGCAACTGCAGCATTACCATCTCAGCAACGTCTCCTACCAGAACATGGACATAATGAACACACCCTAACTCCATAAGGAAACAAGCAAGTTCCACTGGGCTATCACAGGCAAGGTCATTCGCCTCAATGACAAGTGCCTTTCCTATCTCTGAATTCACTTGAGTTCCTCCAAGGCTGAGAATAATTGCTCTTTTGAAGTCAGTATATTAAAATACTGTTATCCATTGAAGAACGAAAACATTCACTATCATTTACTGAACAGCATACTTCTTAAAAAAGTCTGCCTTAGTTCCCTTCTATGGTTATCTTGGGTATCACACAGTCACTCTGCTCTAGCCCAGGGCACACAGTGCTGTTACAATTACTGAGGCTGAGGAAGGGAGGCGGCCTGGTAACTGCTTGCCAGCAAATGAGACCTCTGTGAGTGGGTTTGAGTTCTCTTACAGAAAAGCTTAATGAGGAAAAAGTCCTTCCAAGAGTGATTTCTGTGTATAATGTATCATTTCTTTTCCATCAGTTGTGACAGACCCCTGCACTAAGGCCAATCCAGAGATTTTTGCTTTTTTATTTTGTATTTTTGATTTTGCTCAGTTTTCAGGCAACTACATTTCTTACAGGACACGGATCTAAAGACAGTCCAAGAATTAAAGTGCTAGCAGTAAAAAGGTTTCTAGAGTTTATATTATAATGCTTATATGCCAAACAATCAGAATGGAACGTTCACTGCTTTATTTACTCATTAAGAGTATTAGTCAATGTCCTTTACAACTTCAGGGATGTTATAAAAGAAACTACAGATGAAGGGCCACATTCGGTGTACACTTATGCCAAGGGAAAAAAAGTATTTTACACACACACCATCACCCACTCCAAAAAAATACAATTAACAAATGACTGTTAAAATGACCAGTCTGCAATGGGAACTCCAAAATGTGCAGCCAAAGTAATACTAGATCAAGAACTTAGCTTACAATTCAGCTGTGGGATTTAAAGGACAAACACATGTAGTGGAGACCTTAATTAAAAACTCCAGTCTCAATTTTTATTTTGGAGAAGCAATTCAACTGCTTTGCTCTACCCACCTCAATTACAGTAGCTGTGAACTCAATTTGAACAACAAAATCAACTTAAAACCCACACAATATGGACTTATACCTGCTTTGCATCAGCATAAGAGACAGATTATGGACATGCAAGAAAGAATTCTGCTAAAGTACTAAAATGCTTTTATTTTTCCCCTGTAGGCTTTGCCTTTTTCTTCTGCTGCCACTGAAAAGCCATGACAGAGGGAGCTTAGGCATGTGGCGCCAAATACTTCTTTGCTTACTTGAATCTAGTCCCTTTGGGCATAAGCTAGAAGTTATCACCTATCTTCTAACGGCAGCTTGGAAGTGGTTGAAAAAGCTGCAACTCTGTTGATACTGGCTGCCATTCTCCACATTGGATTTCAGTAATCTATTCCTTAAACCAGATGCAATTTCCTGGGAAATAGCACTTTAACCCACAGATCGGATTTTATTTTATGAAGGGAGGTGGTGATGCAGTTAGTTCTTCCTCTCCCCGCAAAGAAAACACCATTTGGCAGTGTAAAAATACCCAAGCTGGGAAAATTCTTGCTGTTCTATCATTCTGCAATCATCAGTCTGACAACAAAGCACTCACAAATGCATGTAGACAGTAAAACAGAAGGTATGCATGTGCTGGAAAAACATCTGCATTGATGCAGAGATCCACCAAAGATATGTTTACACACTGTATCAACACCCTTGTACAGACCTTAGTCTTGAGGCACGGACTTAAGTAAGTGAGATCGTTCTGGTTTTCGCGGTATTTCTAAACTCCCTTAATTTAACATTTTCCCATTTTACTGGACTTCAAAGAAAGCATACAAACCCAAAATCAGATAATAATTAATAAGTTAATATAAACCATGGGAAATATCAACTGATGTGTGTAATTATGACTGTCTACAAATAAACCTGGACCCTATCTGGAGGATTTGAATTCCTGTGCCTGTAACATTCCAAGCCCCACAGAAGCTCACTGTAGAGACAATCCAGATCATGGTGGTTATCTAATAAGGGACTAAGAAGTTATCCTCGCTTAAGCCCTGTTAGGTGCCAATATCTAGTCTCAAGGACACATTTGGCCAAGAGAAGACTCTTGACTTTCATTTCATTAAATATTCCCTTGTACTATATTGACTCAAGGAAACTGGGTACTGATTTTTTTTTTACAGTATCATAATTAATTGGGTTAAATGCCCCCAGTAAACTCTTTGCTTTTGTTTCTAGGCTGGTCTTCAATACAGCTACTCCACAAATAAAACACGTCCACAGCTTAAAAAAAACATCAAGTATAGCTTTTCACTTTAAAACTTTCAATGACAAAAAACCATGTTTGTCTAGCAGGTCTTACCTCCAAAAGTCCATCTTCAGGTAGGTCTGTGCAGTGGACTGCGTTCTGAACCTTATTCTTCCCAAAGAGAGCACGCAGAGTTCCAGGTCGGAGATGACGAGCTATTTCCTATTGAACACAACAAAACCAAAAGACCGTTTTGAACCACACTGTCCCTTTATATTGTGAATGCAATAGAATCTTACGAAGTAAAACATTACTGTGCTATTAAAATCCGTGCAGTACGCTATAAAAGAAAACAAAGAGAAATTCCAGCTTGCATTACACACATACACAGCTGTTGAGAAAAACATGACCAAGACTGGGAAAACTAACTGCTTGAGTCTGGCTAATCAAGCCAGCGCGGTTGACATGCAGGACCCTTCATATTACAGATACACCTTCCTGTTACTTGTATTAATACAATTAGCTCATATTAACACCTTTGCAGCTCTCAAGAACAGAATGTCTGCCCTTGGGGAGCAGACACAAGTACACCACCTCCCCAACTCTGAACTACCTGCTTGAGAACCTGACATTTGTGAAGCCCAGCTGCTGAATAGACTCTTGGTCTTCTCCTCTGCAGTGATTTTCTAAGACCGTGACTAGTGCCAACATCTGATCCCTTCTGAGGATCAGTCCAGACCCTCTCTAACTCTTTCTCTGTTCTTTGATGTTGACATTTCAATACTCTTCTTCATCAATAATGCCTTCATCAACAAACATGTCCTTGACCTCTCCGTGTTTCTTCTACTACAGCAGATACCACTCATAACATTCTTCCCCTACCTCTTTGTGACAGTATATCTCCAATTTTATGCCACAGAGGACTGCCTTTGTTGGCTCTCCTGTCCACCATGCTCTTTCTTTCAAGGCAAGCTGAAGTTCTGCTGTACTTCTCCGCACTATTACCATGCATTGTTGACTTTTAACCCCTTTCCTTTGACAACTCTGCTATACCTTGTGGGCCTCTCTTCCCAACACCCTGGAGCATTTCTCCAAGCCTACCTCATACACAGTGTGCTTCTTTTTAAAATTCAGTGTTGATGGCATTAACCCAATTTTCCCTCCTTAAAACCATTAGGACATTCTTCAATGATTGCCTCCAGCACACTGCTGCCTCTGAAGGGTCAGGCTCACAACAAACTCATGCTACAGCTACTGAACTGAAAAAAAAGCAGCATTTTTCCTTGCCAACAGAACCTACATCAGCCCCTTTCTGAAGAGGCACTGGGTACATTAGGGTGTTAATCACTTTGGAAGTGGCCAGTTCCGTTTCACAGTGCCACTCCCAGGTTTTTGTTTTGGTGTCACAGCTGGAGGTTACTGTCCTCACAGCTGAGTCACCAGACTGGATGACCAAGCACTTCTTAACTTTCAGTGCCAGATGGGTTCAAAGTGACTTCAGTATTGGCTCTTGGCTCAGCTGGAAAACTTTGCACAGGTGCAGGTGAGAACCACTTGCAGGATGCCTACTCTGTTCTGTGATGGCAGTGAATGTATTAAGCTAGTCCCAAAAGCATTATCTGACAATACCCTTTGCCCACTTTCCATCTTCACTCACTTGTCATGTCTCACAACTAAACTAAGACAATTGGATTTTCAGGGCAAGTCGTAGATATTTTCCTGTAATAACGATTAACAGTCATGGTGATTATTACCTAGTATTCCAGATCTGTTACCTGTGGTGATCTACTACCCAGGAAGACAATAAAACCGCTTTAATGCTTAAAGTATGTCTAAACCAAAACATGTTGTGAGCAGAAGTTTCAGTTCCCCATTGTTACTGTGTGTATGTCACAGGTTATACAGGCTCTTTAGATATGGATGGCAAGGATATTTGAATGAGATACACTCAATATCAAACAGGACAGTTCAAGAGTTTGACTTTCAAAAAAAATCCCCAAGGAGAAAAAAACCCTCCTCTACATGGTCCTCATGAAGGCTTGTGATAAGAAAGTCTGCTGGAGAAAGAGAAGTCACATGCTGGTTAACTATAGCTATGTGACACTTTAATCAAGCTTTCCTTGAAACAACTCTTGATTCCTGTAACAACTAGCTGTCAGGAAGCCGGCAATAGCTTCCAATTACTTCAAAGAAAGTTTGGACATATTAGGAAAAATTACTGTGACCATGAAATCTTTGGGAACACTTCAGCAAGAAACAGCTCAGATCTAAAAAGCTAAACCTTGGTATTTCATACTCTGTTTATTTCCCATCCATCACACTCTTTTGTTCAAACTGTTCCATTCTTCAACAAGGCCAAAAATTCTGCTTCTTATGAAACTATCCCAAATGTAGCTATGGCCTCATGACCTATAATTTTTCATAAACTCTCATTTCTGCTTCACCACTTCTTAACAGAAGACCTTATATTTTTTTCTCTCAGACTCACTCTCTCCCACTAACATTGGCAAAAACTCCTACTGTTGCAGTTCCTTCAATTTTTCAACACAGATTGCTACATATTCTCTTGCCCTCCTGAAACTCATCAGCCATCTTGCACAAAAAGGGACTCATTCTGTTCTGCCTAGGATTGCATTAGATCAGAAATACACAAAGGTAGGTTCTCCAGCACTTCACACTGTTAAACACCTGCTCAGTAAGATCTAAAGAAGTCTTTCTTGTCCTCAGTTAACAAACAGGACAAGAGATAAAGCAGTCTCTGCTTATATTTACACAGCCAAACAAAGGACAGTAATTGCCAATTCCAAAGTTTTACTATTCCATTGCTTTCTTACTACCCTAATGAGGAACCCTCGGGGAACAAGGACTCTGTAAATAATGGAAATGCAAAGAGTTGTATGAATCAGATGGATGAGAGTGGGATGAAGCAGGAGTTAAGAGCAGCTACAGCTCTATCATATGCATGAGAGGAGGGTAACGTGTGCACTGGAACTTCATGTGCATGTATAAACGGAAGTGCCACAAACTTGCACCGCACAAAGAATACACTGCCTGCAGCAAAACAAACCAGCATTGCTGTACCAAAAGGCTTCTTATCCACTTCGGTCTTTTTCAGCAGGCTACCTGATCGCACCCTACAGGCTGGGCTGTGATCTTCACCTAGCCCTTTGAAGATCCTTGCCCTACACAAGTTACAGATATATTTCATGTATTTATCACTCTATAACTGTGCCCAGTGCAACACTGCCTGTATGAAGTACTTAGCACATTTTAAAGTCTATTTCTGTATGAGTGAAGGGAAACAAATGTCACCAATGCCAGTAATATGTCAAAAAGAGACTGAAATATCATAAGCATACTCAATAAGCAAAGCTCCTTAACTGCCTTTCCTTCAAATGCCTGTCTTTTCCGGGGCTGGATGGGAAGATATACAGTAACATGCATTCCAGCCAAAATTTCAGATTTAAAGAAAATGTCAAGTAAAGTTATCTGCCATGAATATTTAACTAGGTATCTAAAAAGGCCAAAAGGCCCCACTGCCTTTAAACATTTCTGCATGCTTTGTTGTTTAAATGGCGTTTAAGGGAAAGCCAAAGAGGAGACCACTGACTGTGCAGAAACCATTCCCCTCCTCATCACTGGGAAACAGCATAAACTCTGAATGCGTCAAAATTGCACAAAGGAACTTTTACAGCCTAAAATTTTGTTCTACTTGAACATGAACTAGAACAAGGGAACCTTGAAAATTCATTACTGGTCCTCTTAAGTGAATGAGAATAAAAATAAGAGAGTTTGTGATTAAACTGTCTGCTACCCATGGTGTGCTCCCAAGGCAGGTTCACTCTTTCACATTTACTTTCAGGCCAATCATGGGCTTTCATTCATGGGCTGCAACAAACCACATAGCCCTCTCAAAGCCCCCAGTAAAACACCTTGTTTTCCTTCTCTATCTGAGCCCTGTGTGTTTATTCCTTGCTCATCTTAATATTCTTCATTCATCACTCTTTATGAAGGCTCTGTGTTGACTTGGTCTCCCCACCTCTGCTTTCCCCACCCTGCACTCACAAAGCTTTTTGTTCTGCATTTCTCCATGCTCCACTGCTGTCATGAAAGAGATGATTCCTCTTTTCCCCTGAGGGTGCCAACTGATCCAGAAAGCATTAGCCAGCCTCAGACAACAAACAAGCAAGTGCCTTTCTCCTTTTAAAGACCAGCTACACCCTTGCCAAGGGAACAGAACACACATTAACTGTGAACAAACAAAATAATGTAAATTCCACCACTCACTCTGGAATTTGTCTATCTGAAAGTTAGCCATCAGAAAGCTGAGTGCCTTGCCCAAGTCCAAGTGAGGCACCTGAGCTTCCTCTGTAGCGCTTGGAGGCCGATAAGCCCTTTCAGCTAAAAAAAATAAGACTCCTGCAATACAGCAGCTATGTAAGGTAGGTAGGATGAGTGCCTCTCTCTTCTATTCCCATCATCACAGCTCTACAGTTGGCTTTTACTTTCAGGGGATTTTAGCACCACTCATATCACACACTGCTGGTTGCAGCAGGGAGATGTACAAAATACTCATTCCTACATAAGCCATCAGTAAGAGGTAAAATGACAAAAGCAACACATTCTCTGTCACACAGAATACCATACTAGATAAGCATCTCCTGTAACGCTAATTCAAGCTAAGGAATACCTTCACATTATTGCTACTGGTGGAATAACCTCAGTTGACCAGTTTGATATATCCTTCACAGAGGTTCCCATCCAAAGACAAAGGCTTAACTATCAAAATGAAATCTGTGGTCACAGATGATCTTGTGCATGATACCACATGGGCTGACTTGCCTCACCCTGACTGACATGTTTTCTTTGCAGTTCATACTCCTTCCAAACTCTAGCCAGCCAATTCTGATGTGTGCCCTCCCCTACCAGTTACTTCAGCCCTGACTCGGTTATGTTCCTCAGTTTCACGCAATAAGCCACCTTGCACTCAGCATCAGCTGCTGCATAGCACAATTTTCTACTCCCACGTGAACTCAAGGTCCATTTAATCATCCCTAAATGCGGTGTTAAGCCTTCTGTCTATATTACACAGAGAAAAATCTACATAAGGTACTGCTGTTACCACTGTGAACTCTTGGCCAATGTTAAATAGGTTTCCTGTTGCAAACCAATGCAGAATAGAAGTCTGTTGTTGACAGTGACACATTTTCTCTTTTCTTTGTGTTCCACGTGAGCTGCACCAACATCCTGTACAAATATGGAGTCAGTATCAAGAGCCTTACACACACTTCCAAGGAGTCAGTGCTATCAGGAAGTCTTTCATACTTCCCACATATCACTAAAAAATAATCATATAATCATACTAAAACAACCTCCTCCAAACATACACACACACTAAACACCCGTCATCTTTCAATCTTTATCACAAAACAAACTGATACACAGGTTCTCAAGAATCTAGAAAGATTGCACTGAAAGTCTTTGCACTATTTACCTTACTCTTCTGTCCCCTGAGCACTGTGCATCTGACCTAGACATTCAGGTTGTCTTCTCCTGACTGATGGCAAAATATTTATGCCTTCAATCACTTAATGGCTGTCCTCATAAGTTTCTCATATCTTTACCTGAGTCAAGTCTTTCAGTATATAGTTATATACTTGAAACTGTGGCTGTAAAGGTTTGTTCAGCAAATTAACTTAACCTGACCCAGGCAACAGCAGACAAACTTTTAATTGTAAGGCTCTGAACAGCGCAGCCCAGGATCTAATCAAAAAGTTCTGCAACAGTAGCAGCAAGGAATCAAACTGCAGTTTATTTTGTTACAAAAACCTACCCCAGCCCCAGTTAAAAAAAAAAAAAAAAAAAAAAAAAAAAAGAAGAAAAATTCCATCTTCTTTTGTGTTTATTTTAAAGCCAGCCTACCTCTGAACTACTGCTCTGAAGGCCTGTGGCTCTTGGAAGTTTTGGTAAGGGACCTAAAATTATCTTCCATACCCCAGTGTTGGCAGTTTTCCGGAAGCTGGCAGGTCTGTAGAAGTTGTTATACTGTCTCCTTCTCACACTCTGCCCCTGAGGCACTTTGGTTCCCACCGCTTCACTCCCACACTTCCCCTACCACTCCTCCTCTCTGGCAGCCCAAAGGTGCTGCACCAACACTCTGCAGATTTCTGTTGTGGGCAGCAAACGCGGCACATTTGCCAGCCTGAGATAGCGTTTTCACCGGTCTTGGCGCTTCTGGTTTATGCTTACGCAATTCTAATGATAACTGCCCTGCTCTGAAACTTATTTACCATCGTATTTGTGTGCCTATCTGCCGTTGCCAATGGGCTGAATTTAGATAAGAGCAAGCAGCCACACTTCGAGTGAAGTGTAAACTAGATTGGATGGTGAAGCCTTGAGGATAACTTACATACCAAATGTGAGTTGGTTGCAAAATAGGAATGAAGATAAAATAGCTAGCTATCTTGTTCCATTATCTGGGTGCAATAAGGGATATTTACACTACTTGACAAGTTGGAAAAGGGAAGCATTTAACAACTGAAGAGCAACTAATTCTGTAAGCCATCAGAAAGCACAGTGCAACTAAACTTTATTATTAGCTGATTTACTTTAAGCTTTAAAGGTGAAATACTGGTCCTATTGATGCTTTTCCACCACCTTCAAGGCATTTAGAATTTCATCAATTTACTAATGCACCTGTAAAACAAGGATAAAAAAATACTAGCCTGCAAGGGGTATTTTGGGATTTCATTAATTCATGTTAGTGAAATACCTGGATAGCATTCAGTGAAAGTCACTATGAAGTTGCAAGACACTATTTTTTGTCTGCAAATACCTTGGCTGAGAACCAAATACCTGGTAAGAACAAGAATAATAAGAAATTATCTGTTCCTCTGAAATTTTTGAGGTGAAATTTTACATTTGCTTGAGCAGTCCAGATACTTGAGCGATGCACTTCGCAAAGCAGAAAAAAATCCTTTAGAATTCTAGAGACCTCCCTAGTTGAACCAACTTTGGACCATCCACTTCAACAGAAGACAGAGATGGACTGAAAAACAAAACTCACAAGTCTGTTGCAAACCCCAGAAATCCTTCTCACTTGAGGCTCAGCATGGCAGAGCATACTCTGTGCCCTCAAGCCTCCCCAGTCTAACAGCAAGCTTGTCTTTGAAGGCAGCAGTACTGCCATCTCTTCCCACACAGTTGTGAGCAGCCCTGCTGTGATGGAAGGGATCACTCATAATTTGTGTTACAACTGCTTCTTAAAAGCTCCTGCTGTTTTCAGGACTAGCTGTACTAGTCAGTGATCCTACACATACTAATAGATGGTTTCTGGTCTGTAAAATTTTAATGAAGAGACATAAAAACCAGAAAATAGGAGCAGAATGGACCCCATTTTCTTGGAGTGAGAAACCAAGGTAGGGAGACAGTGCTTTCCCAGGGGCACAAAGAAACCAGGTCACAAAAATCACAAGTGCAACATCGAACTATTAGCTCAGATATTTTGAACTCGAGACCAGTTCCTTCACTATCTTCTAGCCCTGATTTAATGCTGCTTTAATTCCTGTGTAGCAAGCACCCAGATGACAAGCCACAGTCTGCAAAATTCGGGCTGTGCCAGGGTGACCCATGGGAACTTGAGAGCAGCCAGGGGAAACTGAAGAGCAACTGCTGCTCACTCATCTTCCACCACAACTTTGTTCTAGTCCTTTGGTCTGAGAAGTCAAGGGATGCAGACAAAGGGAAAACTTCTTAGGAGTCCCACGCTCACATTGGATGCAGTCTACCATAATGTAAGTGAAAGAAGCTACTAAAAATTCTGCTCAGGTGGCCCTGCAGTAGAACAGAGAATGTCAGCCTAAACCAAACAGACCAGCAAGCAGCTCCCCAAGTTATTCAGCAGGTTTCCAGCATTTTAATTAACCATTTTATATCCAGTTTTTAAAATGCCTTTGTTTAGTTAATAGTATCCACAGACAATGAGACCAATGGTACAAAATGAAAACTGTTACTGCAGCTGTTCTCATGGCTTTCAGCAATTGCAGAGAGAAGGATTTAAAATAAGAACAACAATAACAATAATACCAGCCATCACATCATCATCAGAAATGCAAAACCACACTACCGACTTCTTTCTGTTACAGAAGAGAAGGCTTAGGCCACAGTATCTGTTTTCACCCACTCTGAAGCCTTTAATAAGTAGCTCAAGCAGAAAATAACTGCAGATATGCTCTGACCACAGCATTTATTTCTTGTATTACTACAATGACATTCAAAGCACGGAGGTAATTTCAGTCCATACACCCTGTTGCAATGTACAGTATAAGGATATATCACCTAGAAAGCCAACTGATCCCTCTTAGGGGAAACCCACTCAAGAAACTGATATATCTCTTTCCAGCAGTGATTAGATCCACTTAAATCAATCTCTTTCGTGTACCAGTTTATCATCAAGAGTACATAACAGCACTTTGAGCTGCAGCTCTTTTTCTATTCAGTTATTATTAGCTCTGCCACCAAGTTATTAACCAAGCAAAGCCTGAATAAGCAGTCCTCTAGGAAAAGAAAAAGAAACAAAATCATGCACATCCAGGAATTGATTATTTATAAGCTGTTGACTGAAAGACATGAAACTTTCTGGGACAGCTGTAGCCAACTTCACAATACTCAAGATCACAAAATCATCATAGTTATATGGAAAAGTGCTCTACTGTCCTTTTTTCTCCATGCTTATAACTTCCTCTATTGCACATTTTCAACAAGCACCTTTGCATGCTGACTCTTGCTAACTGCCCTCTACAGTGCTCTAGAAAAAGCCTTTGCAGCCTGTTCTACAAAATTCTACCTTGCTTTATTATTTCTTATTATTTATTCATATTATTTCATAACTTGAAGTACACGTAACAGTACTACAAAACTACTATGTTCCAAAGGAAGTCAAGAAGAATTCAAGTAAAGGACAAGGCCCAAATATACAAGGTCACTGACAGCAGGATGCCAAGCAACTGGAGAAGGAGAAAACAGTTGTTTAGTGCAGTAACAGTATCATTTTTTGTCTCAGACAGTGACCTCAGCACTTCCCATATCTTCTGGAAACATTGCTTCCTTTTTCCAAGGAATGACTGAGGCTGCACAGAATTTGATTTTTCCCTCAATGCTTCCTTTCAGGGATTAATTTTCCTAGATTCGAAAACATTGCTGTCAATGCAAACGAGCGATTTGCTTCTGCTGAACAGAACACAGGGGAAGCAAAGAAAACAATCATGTAAACTGAAATCAACCCAGAAGCATCATGTTCTCAAAAAGGCTCTTACCTATGTTCTCAAAAAGGCCCCTCCCTTGTGCCTTTATTAATTAATTAAATCTCAGAAACTGCAGCAGCTACAGCAGAAACAGAACTGTCCAAATGAGGAAGGCCTATGTTTTACTGACAAAGGCTGTGTTTTCACAAGGGAGAAGAAAACTTTCACTTTTAAGAAGTATTAAAACCCTCCCACAGGCAGGGTAAATTGCATTTTAATCCAGTGTAGATGGGAGAAGCAAGCACTAGACAGAACCCTGCGGATTACCTTTGATCAGCCTACCACTGCAAAATTACATTGTGTGTTTGTCTGTACCAGGTTGGTATCACACAGTCAGCTGGTATGCTAGAAACATACCTCTTTTTCTACAGTAGTGGGAAACAAAACTTTTCTCCTTAATCTATTTAAGACATACAAACAGAGTTTCAATAAAGACACAGTGTTTCAAAACATATTGAATGTATGAAAGTATGACCCATCTGTATGAGATACTAAATGTGTAACACCACTTTCTAAAAGATAGCAGCTATTCAAAACTTGGAGAACATAACAAGGAAGACACAGTTGTATTGTGTACAGGATATGGAAGCATTCATTTTGCAAAGCAAGATCTGCAAATGGACAGTTATAACCAAAACCCCACAAAATAAAAAAAAACACCCCCCCTCAAGGCTGAATAGACAAATTCATGTAACTCACAGCATCTATAAGAATCTTGTGTTCATCATAGATCCTTAAAATACCACTTTTTAATAACACCCACCTACTACTTTGGGATGCACTCAGTCTGAGTGTGAACGGAGCCTTTATGATCCCTAAACCAGTCTTCCAAGCTTCTTTCACACCTACTTATGGGCACAATTAGACTTTGTGATTTCAGATTAGGCCAAATGTCTTCACCTGTCCACAGAACTGAATGGTGCAAAGTGCTTGACCAAGAAATCAAGTTTTCTTAGAAAGTAAATATTTTAAGTACAGCTTAAACCCTTACAAAAAAGGCTAGCCCTGTGATGATGCTTTGCAAGGAAAGGCCTAAAAACCTAGCTCCAGGATACCCTGTCATGTTACCTATTCTAGGGTGTAGCAAGGAGGTCTCTATGGCAGCATAGCAAGTCAACGAAAATCAGTCCTCAGTGCTGTTAACACCTTGTAGCACACCCCTGCTTTCTTTCAGTCTCTCCCTCCACACACATTCAGGGCTCAGAGAGCTGGGGCTGTTCAGCCTGGAGAATAGAAGACTCTGGGGAGATTATATGGTGGTCATTCAGGGCCACTTAAAAGGGATCTATAAGAAAGATGGGGTAAGACTTTTTAGCAGGACCTGTTGCAACAGGACAAGGGTAATGGTTTTAAACTAAAAGAAGGGAGATTCAGGTCAGACATGAGGAAAAAAAATTCTTTACAGTGAGGGTGGTGAAATACAGGCATAGGCTGTCCAGAGAGGTGGTGGGTGCACCACCCCTGGAGACATTCAAGGCCAGGCTGGATGTGGTTCTGGGCAACCTGACCTATTTGAAGATGTCCCTGCTCATTGTAGGGGGGCTGGACTAGATGACCTTTGAAGGTCCTTTCCAACCCAAGTTACTCCCTGATTCTATGACTCTTCTCTTGCTAAACCAGGGAAAATTATTCCAGCCTGGATCCACACACAAGGAGCCCAGAAAGAACCAGCTCAAAGCCACAGACAGCCCAACATGAGGGTAAGACAGGAATGCAGACAGGAATCTTGAGGCTTCTGAAGCTGATGGTACTTTCCAGGAGGGCATACGGAATCTTTGACAAAATGCTGGTAACTTTCTGAAAGTGTCCAGGAATTGCAGTTAAGAAGGTGCCAGGTCATCAGGGGATATGAAAATGTCATAGTGACAGGTAGCAGAAGAAACTACAAAAAAAGCCTACATAGACCAAAAGGGCTTTGGTAGCTAGTTGAGGAAAAACAAAAACCACTAAGCAACTGCAAACAAGATGCATATGTGCTCCAGTTTCGCTCCTCTTCCAGAGGTCCCCAGCCCTTTTTCTGCAGAGGTTGAAAGCATCAGATTCCTCCAGCTTCATGCCTCTGTGGCGGTAGTGGGCTTGATAGCAGACAATGCAATATCTTTTATTATCTACTTTACCAAATGACACCTCATCAAGGATTTATTTAGGCAGAGAAAGTAGCACTGTTGGCATGTTCAAGCCAGGTAGCTCTGGAGCCTCAGACAAGGAGTGACAGATACAAATGGGTTTTTTTTCAAACTGTAACCTTGCCAACATGCCTCAACTACGTTGGATTTAAAGCAGTTTGGTCTCAAGGGCTTTGTCAGCATTTAGTTTCCTGATGGAGTCTGCCAGTCATTACCAGTAACAGCAATTTTCAACACACATGCAGCTACCTATCAAGAACTGAAGCAAACCTACAAACTCCAGCTCCACACGACACTGAACTGCCATCATACGACAGCAAACTTCCAGCAATAACAAGCCACATTTAAAGCAAACCACTTGCAAGCAAAAGGCTCCTCCACCGCTACTACCCTGATTTTGGTTCTAATCTCTGCACAAAGACATAGTTCAGTGAGGCTGAAGCCCCTCTTCCTATCAAAGGACTTCTTGTCATCTCCAAAGGGTGGCTTTGAGAAGATAGCATGCAAGAACAAGAGCTCAGAGCAGGTCACCTCAAAATTATAACCAGATCATGCATGCATGCCGCAACAAAAGCACATACACACACAATTAAATCAAAAGGGGCAGAAGAGGGAGGGTATCAGGGGCTGGCAGACCACTGCAATCCTCATGCAGAAGCAAAAGAAACACATCATAAGAACTTACTATGAATACTCAGTTCATGCCTGTAAAAATTCATTATTGGATTCTTGACTTTCAGGTGCTCCAGGGGGGAGGCATAGCTTTGGCAGGAAGAATAAATATGACACTTATATATCAGTCTTGTTTCTGGTGCAGCCAGCACAGACTCCGTCCATTTCATACCGGGAAAAGCAACTCACTGGCACTGGTGTGGTGTTTGGCATACACATAAACACAGGCTTGTCTCTGAAAACACAACTATAGTTGGGCTCCATAAACCAGCAGTGTCAGGTCTGCAAAAGGGGGCTGCACTAGAGGGAATAATCTCCCTCCACTGACACCTATTCAGTCAAAAATTACCATATCCCTCAACAAAGAGGCCTTAGCACTGTCTAGAACACATTTTCATTAGACCTGCAGAGGCTGATATGGAAATTAAAAACTGAAAGGACAGCGTCAGATGACTGACCCTAAATAACATTTAAGCAATTCAATCATGTCTCCCACTGCAGGCTTAGACAGCAGGATAACGTAACTGGTATTGATCGATACATTTGCTACTGTAGCTGATAATGCTCTGGCACTGAAAGTTTTTATTATTATTACATGACTCAGGCTATCTAAGCAACTAATCAGTTATATGAAAATCTTCTTCATCAAAGAATTAGATTAATAAATCTTATTTCCCTTGAAACACATTATGTACTTCACTGTCAACACTCTTAGCAAACCTCAGCAGGCTACAGGAAGAATCCATATTGAAACAGCTATGTAGGTATCACCAGAAAATGAATATTTGGGAGCTCAAAAATAGTGTTTATATTTCTTTGTATCTTCCTCTGAACTATTTTTTATGTGATGCAATATGAAAATGTTGTGCTGCTAATGTAGTTCTAGGAATGAACAGGAGTATTTCTGGTCCCACATGTAGGTATTTTTCAGGGCTAATGTAGTTCTAGGAATGAGCAGGAACATTTCTGATCTCACATGTATATATTTTTCAGTGCTAGATTCACAAGAGGTCCATACAAACAAAAATCTTACAGCAATAAAGCTCTTTGGCTTATACTGTTTCCCTATTTAACTGATGAGATAACTGAGGCAGAAATGTATTGAACTTCTTGTCCAAGGTCACACAGTGAGGTCAGGAATGGAGCTAAAGCAGACTCCAGCTCTTCCAGTTCACCGTTTTGTTTTAAACCAACTAATCTCCCTTTTAGCTCTTTGCCATAGATGAAAAAGCACAAGAGACTGTTAACACATTGTTACCTTAAAACTGCAAATCCCCAATGTGAAATGAATGGAGGTTAGGATATAAAGCAAGTATATGAAAATCACTTTTCAGCCTACTGGATGCAGAAATATTGCAGCATGTCCCATTGCTTTGATAATATCGCACAGCAAAAGGTACTTGAGTCATATTTAGTGTATGGCCACTATAAATTGTGCAATCAGCCAGGAACAGGTAGTTGATGTAGACTCCTGGATTCACATGTTCTAACCAACTTTTTGTTTGTGTATGAAGAAAGTTCAAAAGAAAGGTAAAAACAATTAAAAAAAAAGTAATAAAAGCAATGTATCTAATTTCAACAGCATTTAACAAGTGTCTTACAAATACTAAGTAACCACCTCAATAATCCCATGACAAAATGTTACCAGCAGCTATTTAAACATAGAAGCTGCACAAAGAAGATACAAAAACGAAGCTGCAGCTTTAGAGCTCAGTAATAACAAAAGGCCTACCAGTGCTCCAGCAGACAAAAATACACAAACACCAATCAAATGAAACATCACTGCCAGCAAACTCAAGCAGTGACAGGATTCCAGGGCCACCATCCCCTTGTCCTGAGGTGCTTCCTGATCCATGTGAAACAATGTCAGATCAATACAGAATAGGTTGTGGGGTTTTTTTCTTACTGCTCTTAAACAAAACAGCTTTCTTGATAAAGCACACTGTGCTGCTTTTCCCTATCTCTCCTCAATCACTTTAACTTCTTTACAATGAAGAAGAAACATAACTTGTCTTCTTGAACTTTGGTTGTAGTTGGCAGCTTTCATTTCTAAGTGATAGTGTGTACCAAAAGTTCAAAAGATTAGTGTTCTGTAGTAATCCGATTTAATTAACTTTAAAACTCCTCTTCTTCACTTTCTAGAGCTACCTCTTTGCCATAGGTGTATTTTTTTTTCTTTCTCCATGTCAGAACTGCACCAGTAGAAACAGAGTGAAATAGCACCCAGCACAAAAAATGTAATAGAACAATCTGCATAATAAGATTTGCTAAGTCTATCTTGAAAAAGGCTTAAACAATTCAGACACACCATGGAAAATCACTGGAACTCAAAGCCATTTCAGAAATCCCATTCCTATTTGAAATTTAAATATCTAAATAAAAGTGCTTAGCTGCTCATAAAATCTCAGTGTTTCAAACCTCCTAGTTTTAAGTACATAGCAAAGGCTGTGGGTGCTTCCACTCCTTGAAAGCTGCAGTCTTGTGTGAACTTCAGCCATCTTTTCTAGACAGCACTTATTAATGTTGCAAAGAAATATTATTTTCAAAATGGGATCAGAATGGCCACTGGCCTTTTATAGGGGTGCTGCAACAGTAAGTAAAGAGTAAATACCTGTTTATTATAGCAGATGTGGAGAAAGCCTTCCATTTCTAAGTCATACACATTAGCCACAGAGGCATTCCAGGAGAGAGAGAACGAGGTATGTCAATTGTGAGTCACACAAATAGTCTGGGCCTGGCTGTGAGGAACAGCTAAGCTAGAGGCTGCAATCGGACGACAAGAAAAACAAGCATCACTGCTGATCTGAAAGATTACAGAAAGGCCTCAGCTGAGACCACCACCAACACAAAAAAATCCAGTTGCACTTCTGAAGCATAAGCCAAGCGCAGTTAAAGATCCTGACAGTTCACCAAGACTGCAGTAAGCCAGCTGGCCACTCACTAGAAAAGTGCCAGCATACAAGAATGCATGCAGCAGCAAGACCTGCAGAAGAGCATTTCTCCTAGTGTATATACTACCCACCAGGGACAAATGTTACACAAGCCTGCAATCTGTGACACAGCCCTTCAGCCAGGTCACAGTAATTGTGAGGGTGAGCATGTCCAGCACAGCTCCTTACAGACAAGTATCTTTATCCCACTGACAACTTTCTAGTTTTGAGAGGCCGTTCATATGCTGCTACAAAAAGGCTCAAGACAGGTTTTGGTAGTAGTCTTCCCTACAACAACGGAAGAAATTTTAATGAAGTACCTATAAGCTGGTTTATAATGAAAGATATTTTTGGCAGAGAGCTAACAAATTATTACCTAGTAAGCACAAAGTTCCATTTAATTTTTAGCATTGTCTACTCAGTATAAACTGCTAGGTTATTAAAGTATAATCCTCAAAATGGAACAACTCTCATTCTTGATCCTTAAACATCAGGGACTTGGACAAACCAAAACCTATTTCCACATGACATCTTGCTCCGATTTGAGAAAATCTGAATCCCCTCTTTCTGGATGCCTTTTACTGAAGTGTACCCCAACTACGTCCCTGTAAAACCAAGAACAGACTGAAAGGGCTGTTAACATTCATACCCAGTTTAGATATCTGACTTGCCACAAAGTAATTATTCCATTTGCTATGTATCTAAGATGTAATTAACAGCCATGTGATTGGGAGAGATTCATTATATAAGTCGAATTCTAACGCCTTTGCTCACTTCAAACAGTACCTTGCTTTGAGAGTAATCACAGTGATTTCAATGGCAATACTTGCCAAATAGGATACTCTTTAATAGGAGCCACAGTGACTCAATCAGGTATGTTTTGTAGGGATCTTGGTCTTCACCTATGTTTATAAAAAGGTTGCACACACATCAGGATTTAGCATATATGAACAAGCAAAATCCAGATCTCAGTGATAATGCACTATCTGCACAACATTTAGATTTACTTTTATCACCAGAATATCAAGTCCATCATACCTCCATAGTCTGCTATAGCCTTACTACATAATGAAACTGCTGTTATGGTTCCTGGTACTCCTATTTGAGACAGATATTCTAATCACAAAGTTGAGTTGTGAGCTTCTCTGATGAGATATCCTAGTCCCTTCTTCCCCAAGGACAACTTAACAAATGCTATCCAAAGATATATAAAAATTTCAAAGATCACCCTTCAGAGCAGTCGCACATATGCTCTGTGTGCCCACAGAATCAATTAATCTCCAATTCTTCTATTTCAATAGAAAACAGTAGACAGAACTACATAACACACCTGCCTTTCAGATGTACCATTAGTGTAGCTGCTATAAATTCAGTGTCCAGAACTCACAGCCACCTGCTTCCACTAGAAGCAGACAGGTACTCATTTTCACTTCACAAATCATAGTTAACATTTAAAACGGAAAGACAAACAGCATAGCTAGGTCACTAGAAAGAGAGCAAGAGATCCGGGAGGCAGGAATTTAGCTCCCTCCTTTGCTCCTTTCTTGTGCTACCCAAAGAAGCCATCATTTTATACATCCCTCAGCTTTTCAGCTCATCAACAGTTCCTTCAGTCACACATGTTTTATGGCTATGACAGACCTTTTCATGTGATGTAGTACGGTAAAATAGGGAAATTCCCCTTGCATAGGTACACTTGTCTTTAATAACTGAAAACAGCTGTGATGTTTACAAGCATATTTTGATTTTAATTTATCAGGCATCAAACAAGCAGAAACATGAAAAGGGTATAATAGACCTGAGTAAAAAACTGCACCTTTGAAAGCTTTAAAGGTCAGAAACCTTAAACATAGAATTTGGAATTAAACGGAAACCACCACACTGGGTACATTACTACTAATATCCTGCAGTTAAAACTAAGTCAGATAAACAGGTTATGCTCTGCTTATAAGATGCTAACCCAGCAGAGAAACATTCCAATGTTATCAAACAGAAGGGGGAAAAAAGGTTTGGATAATGCCTTTAGCTTGTGCTTTCTATAATGGAAACTCTGGATCTGAAGAAAAATATATCCTGAACAACTTGTTCTCCGCTCAAATATTAATCTGTGTGAATTCTTTCCATGGAAACTGGTAAACCCACTCAGTCTGCAACTAAAACTTCAATTCACAATCAAGAAAACATACAAATCCTGACCTCACTGTCTCCATCTTGATATTTTACCTCATGGATACTGTGTGGTATAATAGTCTTCTCTGCTTAATAAAAACCTGCAAATTTTTAGAGACAGCATTTATTGCTTGTCTCCGAATCACACAGAGTTTCACACACATCGAATTAAGTCACCTCAACAAATGAAAAATAAAAGCTAGAAGCATTACCATAGCAAACAGGGAAAAGAACTCTTATACCCTTTTTGGTCACTTCCTTCTGAAAAAAAACATTCTTCTTATGAAGAACCAATTCTCCTTTTACAGTTTCATCCTAGGAGAATGACACAAACTGTGATGGACTACCATTTGATTTACACTTGCATGCACAAGCAATAACTATTTGTTCCAGGGCTCTCAAGCCTTGTGCTAGAATATTTACGAATCTTTAACAGAGATTTTTGCCTAGATAGCTTTCCTTTCACATAAATATCATCACAGTATTTGATCATCTCTTTTAGTAACATCAGAAAAGTTGCTAACGATTTGCAAATTGGTCCACTAAGACTAGCATTTGACCTCCATACCAAGGTAATGCTCACATTTGCAATGAATTCATCAGGTATGTGGCAACCATACCACACCTTGATATCTTAATTCACATCCACAGCACATCAACTTTTTAAGCACTCCTTACCACTCAAGCAAGTACTTACAGGGTCAGAAGGACCACAAAAGTCTCTGAAGACTTTTGGAGGCTCAGGTTGTATAATCTCCATTGCTATGCAAGGGCCTGAACACAATTCTGTAACCATCTCCTGAAAGAGAAAGAAGAAACAAATCGGAGCTTCCTTGGATATTAGCAAGGGTTGCATTCCTCCCCAGAATTAGACCCAAGCTCTAGGGACAGGAACAAGTAAGAAATATTGGTGCATTAAGGAAAGCAAAGACATCAAACAAATACATCATGAATACAGAATACAACAAATACAACAGAAGAAATGTTTTCCATTTTGCTGGTTGGTTTAGGAGGTGGAAATTGAGGTAAATTATATATTCACCTTCAACAGGATATGGAATAGCATCCACAATACTTCAAATTCTTTTGTGGGTATATCATTATTGATCTGGACCTGGATTTCACAGCAGTACCCCATAACTTGTCAAACTAGACTAAATCAATAGAATACACTTTACTCGGTACAAGCCTGAAAAATCACACTGTGTTCAGCCAGTTCCACAGGCAGCAATGTACTTTGCAGTGTTCCCTACATGAAGCACAGTACACAACCTAAATTTGTTTCCAAATATGCATCCTTTTCACGGCTTTTAGTCATCAAAATGTCTTTTGGGCTTTTGGTTTTCACTGTCTTTTCCTCATGCATTACTATAGAAGCTGAAACACACAAAGCCAACAGAAGCTGTGTCTGCGGCACAAGCTGTTAGAAGAAAGGGTACTTAATCTGGCAACATTCTTGAGGTGTAGTGTTACCAGAATCTCAGTTACACCAAAATCAACTGCTTGCCTGTAACCTCCTGAAGAGTAGAGACACAGCAAGTTCTGAGTGGATGATGAAGATGGGTCTTAGTTTTCATAACCTTAAATTAACTCTGGGTATTAGTGCAATTTGGAGTCTGTTAATTAGAGGTATAGGTTTCACAAACAGAAATAATCTATTTTGATGTTCTAGTCTGACTTCTTTTTTTAAATCATGCTCTTATAATTGCACACTTGTCTAGAAATCTGACTAGTCAAGTTTTAAACAAATCAGCACAATTAACAGAATCAAAACCAGTGAGGAAAGAGGAAAAGAGAAAATATTCCCAGGAAATAAAGGAGGACAGGACAGGATAAGCAAGGTACTGCAATCACACCCACCAGCCACGGGCAGGTCGAGGATGAGTAATAGCAAAGAACAAAAGCATACAGAGTGGGTAAAAAAGCAGTAGGAAAAGAAGGATTTAAGTCCTCTGCCATTTATGAATTGGGATGGAAACTAAACACACAAAGACTCCAAGTTGATCATCATTGTTCCAAAGAGCTGCTATCTTCATAATGGATTCCATGCTGAAGGCATGGGCTTAGTCTCCCAACTTAAAGTCAGGAGAGCAGCATTTCAGCCACGTGCCTCTATCATTAACCTGATCCTAGAAAATGTAGGTAGAAACATTCCTGAGAGGGTATGGAAGGAGTGCAGACAAATTTCATGCTCTATAATAGGAATAAATATTTTAGGACAAAAACTGTCTTATCACCAGTAGATTCTTTTTAACAACGGGTCAGCGGGAAATACATTTCATTCTATTAAGAAACAGTGAATTGTCACAAAGTCACTACTCTCTACAGCTTCACTGAAATATGAAGCTAACAAGAAAGTGGATAAAAAACATGCTTTTAACTAAATAACTGCTAACAAGAAAGTGGATAAAAAACATGCTTTTAATTTTAATTGAATCAACTGAATTCCTCCCTGCAAAATGTGGGTTGTTTTTTTTTCTTGTTTCTCCCTTTTCTATTGTTTCTGTATCAGCGCTGACATCCCACCTGCAACTGCAAACATGAGCCAAGTTACTCCTGACTCCTTCATTACAACAGAAAGCTGACGAGTCAAGAGCAGCTGCCATCAACTACAACTCAAGAGACAAGTGGTACAATGTGAGGCAAGCGTGAACTTCCTTATGTAGTCTCCATGAGTCCAGAGTTGAATTTAAATAGCAGACACTGTTTCTTCAGCAAGACTCCCAGTTACAGCTAAATCAAGTTTTCTTTACCAAATTGTTTATCCACCAAATAACGTGGTTTGTGGTCAATCAAAATGATTCCTGGAGCTGGATCAAGCTCGAACACCTTTATTAACAAAGTGGATTCTGAGCTGACCCAAAAGAATGTCCCTCCTTTTTTCTCCATTTTCTTTTCTGGCTACAGTGGGAAATAGAATGCAAAACAGCATAAAACATAATCAACTGTAAGCAAAATTTCATGCAGGAGATACCAACAAAGCTAACATTTTGGGCAGTTGTTGAGCTTTCTCTTTTCACAGAAAAATGCTTTATATAAAACACCAAGCTTTTATCTGACTGACTTCACCAGAAGAGAGTATAGTTTTTGAAAAGGATTTCTGGATGCCAAGTACCTTCTGCGCTGAGTTATTTTCAAATGATAAATAAAATACAGATCAAAACAGATGGTTCTGAGTCACAGATAAAAGAGGTCATATTCTTTATTCAATATCCTATTTTGCAACATATTTCTTCCTATTTGGCCTGCACTGACAGTATCTATCATTGTTTCCATATGTGCCTTCTCTGGATTCTGTTGCCATCATCATTAGCTTTCCCACGTTTTCCTGTTTCACAGATATCCTGAATGAACGGAGATAATAACTGCATTTCAACTGAGTGCATCCAGCACATACGGCTTGCAGGACAGAGCCCTAGATTCTCACATTTCATCAAATTCCATCTACAACGTATCTTCTTTATTGACTTACCCTGTTTAAAGGTCACCTTGCCTTCTGAGTAACTCTCTAATTAAATTATATAACTAAAATTTGCAACTTATTAGGGGGGTCAGAGGCTACACAAGAGTTGCAGAAAATGACAGAGAATTTCCGATTTGGTTCAAAGCAGAGACTTTAGCAGTTCCAGGATTCCTCAGGCCCTGAAATACTGGTCAGGTATTACCATACTTTAATTCTGCCACATACCCACAAGTCTCTCTGCCCAATCTTTCTTTGGTCCTTGCCAAAACCAGTGTTATCAGAGGAGACTTTAAGAGTATTCCCCAATCTGAGAGTGAATTAACAATTTAAAGACAGTTCACTGACCCTGTTGAAGTTAGACTAAACATTCATAAAGAGGGAGTGGAGGGGGAACAAAAATGTCATGATCAGAGCAATATTAGCAACTAATCCAATATTAGTCGCTGTGTAGAAAACTTTTAAACATTTAACCATTTAAAAATTAAGGATAATTTGCATAGTACATGACAGCAGTAAGGGTAAGATTATTACTATTTGTAAAATGAACCAAAATTTTCTGACAGACGGTTATATAGAAATGCAAGCCGGTCTTCTTGTATTCGTTTTGTTCTGCCTGCAGTCAGGAAGTTCTATGTGACAGTACAACAAGGCATAATATATAGAATCTTAGATATGCACTTGTATTACAGCATATCTTAAACCTCTCAAATTTTCTGAAGATCTACAGAATTCAGATCAATAAACTTAAGAGCTAAAAAATGCCATCAGGAAAGCATTCAAATACAGTAGCCCCATTGTAAACAAAATATTAAATCTATATTCTGGTCCAAGCCACAACTGCAATATCAAGTCAAGCGAAGATACAGAAGTGACACATTCTCACAGCTCTACCACAATAAAATATCTGAGGGGGGAAAGACTTCATTTTGTTGCATTTTGCAAATTCCTTGGCTGAAGAATTTTCACAGAAGATTCTCCTTTCTTATATCATATATAGCACAATTTTCAAGATGAGTTAGTTTATTTGAGAACAAATTAGAACCAGTCAATACCAGGTTCATAAAATATATCCTCTCAGAATCCCAAAAAAGGACCATTTCCTTATTTAATCTTATTTTAAACAGATTCTTCTCAACCTTATGCTTACCATGTATTCAGAGACGACACCTTTGTAAACCTCATAAAATTCTTCCACGTTTGCACGTTCCATGTTGAACTAAGAGAACAAAAATGTTAGCCAGTCTGCCTTAAACAGTAACAAAAAATAGACACATACCCCTTCTTAGCCAGCAAACATTCAGAATATACTTTCAAGTTTTAATATGCAAAATGAATGGTTTTACAGCTACAATATGAAGTTCGCCAACAACATAGCCAATGACACCACAGACAACATAGCATACAGTATCTTCTTCCACATTAAATATAAGTATATAAGTAAACAATGTAGTGTTGGCTGATGCCAGTAAGACACACAAGAGGATCTGTTTGTTACATAGTAAAGGAAAGGGTCTATTCGTCATTTGTGGTGGGGATTTGGGTCAGAGGGGGATTTCAGATCTCAAGACTTCCACAAAAATCGAAGTACAGGACTATTCTTGGCAACAATCTCTGTGCCAAGTTCCTTTACCTCTTGAGTGTGACTGGGGTGTCAAAAATCCTTTAAGTATTTTTTAAAACCTTTCCCAAAATCATAATAAATATATATTAAGAAAAATTAAGGAAGAATATTAACAATCCTTTCTTTAACCTTAAGATTAATTTTGTAAAATTTTGTAAAGATATTTCAAATTGCTTCTGAATAGACAAAAATAATTACCTCACTTCTTATTATAGGAAAACTAAGATACACAGGGGTTAAGTGTCTTGCCTCCAGGTCACCCAGCAACAGGAAACAGAGCAGCTGACCAATTCAATAATAAAACACTATTATCACAAGGACAATGCTGATCCCAAGACATTACTACACAGTCTGCACAAAAGTTTTATACAGCAGGAAGACACCTATGTGTTGCTGTGAAGCACATGTAGCACTTCTCCAACTTCCGTTTATCAGAAAAACATACATAAAAGGAAACCCACCATCTGCAGGGCTGAGATCTGAAATCCTTCATTGATGATGGCTTTTATAATCTTTCCAGCTAGCCCTGAAGAAACACAGATAAGACAGTATCCCATTTTAAAAAGCATAATTTACAACTAGAAGGAATTTATGCCAACATATCACTTTCAAAAGCATGTCATGATGTGAAAGGAAGCAGAGAGCAGAGTCAAGTTCATATACTCTATATCCTAACATAGTGACATGTTGATGGTTCATCAACTAAATACCATACAGCTGAAAAGAATCTCTACCTAAAAAAAGGTAATATGTGAAGCCTTTGTTTTAGTCAGTTCAATTGCAAAACACCCAGTTACTGCAAGATCAAGATTTCTATTTTGAATGAAGTTCCCCTGGTGCTACTGATGCTTACACAGTAATCAATTCAGGGCATAGGCTGCCTATTTTGTGTGTGTCCGCCCCCCCCCCCCCCTTATTTTTTTCTCTTAATACAGTGTTCAAAAGAAGGGGGATCTTACTTTAATCTAGAAACAATGTAGGATGATAATAAATATTGTCAATAAAAGTTCATGTGTTCTATGGGGAAAACACTTTAGTGCAAAATAAGCTAGTGTTTTTAAGCTCACAAATATGCTGCTACTGATTGCACTGCTTGCTTTGCTCTCTCCAGAACACATCATCAAATACTGAATGACGCTGTAAGAAAAACCCCACTAAACTTCTGAGAACAAGAACTATTGATTTTCCACTGAATGCATATTTTAGGTTTGCCTGTGCTTACAAGGGTTGGTCCATTTTGGGGACTGTCAGCCAAGCACAGTACACTGTGTGAGTGAATTTCATAAAATCACCATATTTATAGAACATAAATGCCTGTTCTCTAGTACAATTTGTAAGAAACCACAAATTCCTTGACATTTATTCAGAATAAAATTTGATAGGTTTATAGAATGACAGAACTCACAGCATATTGAAGAATACCTTATACTGAGTGACAACAGCATGATTTGACTCTTGTCATTAAATCCTTTTATTAACTAGTCTTTAAACTGCAGGATTTTTTAGCACTGCATAAATTCAGTAGATGAGAATAAAAACAAAGCTAGCATCTAGGTTCTAGCATGCTCAAGACCTTGAATTGTACAGTATGCTAACACCTGTCATAGAATCATAGAATAGTTAGGGCTGGAAAGGACCTTAAGATTATCTAGTTCCAGCCCCCCTGCCATGGGCAGAGACACTTCCCACCAAACCATGTCATCCAAGGCTATGTCCAACCCGGCCTTGAACACCGCCAGGGATGGAGCATTCACAGCTTCCCTGGGCAAACCATTCCAGTGCCTCACCACCCTTACAGGAAAGAATTTCTTCTTCATACCCAATCTAAGCTTCCCCTGTTTAAGTTTGAACCCGTTACTCCTTGTCCTATCACTACAGTCCTAATGAAGAGTCCCTCCCCAGCATCCCTATAGGCCCCCTTGAGATACTGGAAGGCTGTGATGAGGTCTCCACACAGCCTTCTCTTCTCCAGGCTGAACAGCTCCAACTTTCTCAGTCTATCTCCATACAGAAGGTGCTCCAGTCCCCTGCTCATCCTCGTGGCCCTCCTCTGGACTTGTTCCAACAGTTCCATGTCCTTTTTGTGTTGAGGTCACCAGAACTGCACACAGTACTTCAAGTGAGGTCTCACGAGAGCAGAGTAGAGGGGCAGGATCACCTCCCTCGACCTGCTGGTCACACTCCTTTTGATGACAGCTCAGGATGCCATAGAATTGGTGAGTTTCCTATGACATTGAAAGATCAGTGGAAGCTCTGAGTAAATGAGACAGATGGCTGGAGGGCTTTCAAAAATTTTATTTACTAATGAAAATGAAAAAACTTATCCCTGAAGTATGCCCCACTGTATTTTCACATTCAGAATTATTTAGAAAACCTTCCCCATATAAACCAGTACATATATCTTCCAAAATCTTCAAACTACTAAAGGAAAAACAGGTATTTTGATACACACTCTGGCCATGCAGCAGTTCCTGTCCCACTATGCTGTTACACTACAGCCCACTAGCCCTGAAGAAAGTTTCTTTATAACACTCCTGTGAAACTGGTGAATAAAATTACACATTTTTTCAAGGTGAAAAAAAAAAATAAAATACTGGCAGCAACAAAGCAAAGGAACTTGGACAAGTCTGCCCAAGAAATACAAGACCACACCAGAAAGAGAAATCAGACCTTTAGTTTTTGTTCTCACTGCTGGAAATGCTGAGCAGCTCAGATGCTTCCGCACAGATCTGCTCACAGACTGAGGCAGTGATCCTACAATCTTGACTGCAGAAATGAATGGCCAGTTTATAAGATTAAGTGACTGGCTGGGGAACAATCAGGAAATAAATAAATGAATAAATCTCTGTGACAGAGCATAAACATTTCCTTATTCTTGATCTTCAGAGGAAATAATCCAGTCAATAGCCACTGCTTCACCAGAAAACAACGAAGATGAAGAAAGGGCACTGGCAATTGCTGCTTGCAGGGACAAAGCTATGGGAAAGGTAGGAGAAAGCTGCTCTGCCCAACAGAGCTCCATTTTACACTTGAAGAACAGGCCACTCACAGCTTTCACAGCTAGCCAACATCTAACTAAAACAAATCAGGCATTCGGTCCTAGATCCTATGGATCTGCTTTTTACAGAACTTTTGTCCTCAGCAGTTTTCCCAGCCATTAGCAAAATCAGTGTTTGAGAGAAATGAAGGGGGACTCAAATATTCAACTTTCTGCAC
This sequence comes from Psilopsiagon aurifrons, assembly GCA_025447955.1. Taxonomy (NCBI): domain Eukaryota; kingdom Metazoa; phylum Chordata; class Aves; order Psittaciformes; family Psittacidae; genus Psilopsiagon; species Psilopsiagon aurifrons. The sequence continues at coordinate 56,815 of JAOEHY010033234.1, forward strand.
CATTTCTCTACTGAAGTTATTAAGATTTTTCTTCTCTGCAGAGAGAAGACAGGCTCCTGTAAAGACAGAAAACAAAGCAGGATGCATAAAATTTTGCATGAAGGTCTTTAATGCAAGGTTCCTTTAATAATTAATTGTGATAAAGCTATCAAGATTTTCCTCACCGTTGTATTCCTGAGTTCACTCTCATTCATCAGCGCAACAGAATATCTTGTTGCTCCAGGGAGACTGCCCACAACTGCAACACCCAGAAGGCTTAACCAAAGGAATTACTGTCGCCATTGTACACAGATAGATGCCCTGCCAAAAAACTTCCAAGTACTGTGAGGAAGAGGCATGTCATTTCATTTGTGTTTGCAAAGCAGGATATTAAGCCAACTTTCCTAGTGTGGAAACTGAGGCACAAGAGGGTAAGCAAGTTGCCAGTGGCAGCACAGATCTACAAATCCAGTGACTTGGCCTCCCTTGTCCCAGTTTAGGCAATACACGTATCACTTCTCCCAAGGACACTTTCCTTTCAAATTCTACCTGAACCAAAAAAGAAACAGAGGGCAGAGGCAATCCCCGAGCAACAGAACAGTTGAAGCTCAAGACTCAACTTGGGATCTGCATCAAACGTTCAGCCAGTTGTATGACTGAATTAGGACATGCCCTCTCCTCTGTGGGCAGATAAGGCTGAGGAAAAGAAGAACTAATTAGATAGACTACTATTTCAACAGCTATCAACAATTTGTTTGCCACTTTAAAATCCAGATCTGTGGTAAAACACCAACTTTGTAAGGACCCTTCAAACAGGGCCAGCGCATGCTTAAAATGTGATTACTGTAAGAATCCAAATCAAAGCTAGAGATTAACTCCAGTTATGATGAATTTTCAGTCACAAAGCACAAAAGAATCACAGGCATTACTAAATTTAACTGGGGGAATTTAATACTAATCCTAACAAATATCAGAGAGAGAGAGAGAGAGAAAGAGAGAACAGGCACAAGCTTTATGTCTCCTAGGCAGAGTTATTATGTTACTACGCACCTAATACAGGACAGATAACTTTCCAACGAATTTTTTATCAGCTAAAATGATAAGGCACCAAGACCTCCTCAGTTACGCTGAAATTCTAACAATTTGTTGCTTTACAATGCACAGGATTTGAAAATTGTCCTTCACTAAGAAGCAGAAAGTAGCAGGGAAGACACCACACTGACAATGTTAAAACTGTTTGCAGAACTATGGATTTTTAAGGAAATCAAACAACTCATGAAAGTCACTTTTAACCTAACAGCACTTTAATTAATGGATGTAACAGCTGTGTTGCCAGGACCTGCCAGTCCCAGTGCACTACAACCCACCAGCCCTACAACTAGAAATGCTACATTCTATTCCCTTTGTTCTTGACCTAGTTCCCATTTTAACCATTCCACTGTTAAAAGCGTATTAGGCAAGACATAAAACTGTCTTCAAAGTCAAGAACTAGCTCCCTCATTTCAACCTTTATATATAATTTTTTTAATACCTTTCCAATAAAGAAAATTAATTCCTCTGGAACAACAACCAGGCTTTTTGACAGGAATATACAGACTGCCGTGATTGATCAGATCAATGAACCACACAACCCAGTAACATATTTCTAGAAGTAACCAGCAACAGGTGCATAAAGTAGCACTAACCATAAGTAGTAATTTCATTTCATGTCTATTCTTGACAATTTAATAAAGTTTGCAGATAATGAAATTATCTGACTCCATACTTCCTGCCCCAAAACTCCAGAGAAGCATGATCAGGTATGACTCCAAGCAAAACCCTTTTTGAATTCCAAAAGAGCAAAGAGTGAAATTGAGAGCAGGGCCCTCCTGCAATATATTTCTGCTGAAGTTCTCACTAATCTTTGTTTCAGAAAACATTGCAAAACACTGTGCAGTAAGAAGCTGACAGATGTTGTTCTCAAATAGTGTACTTCTTCCTATCAGTTGGTCAACCTATCCCCTGAAGAACAGGGTTTCTCTATCTCTTTTGCTTTTTCTACTTAGTAATAAAACAACTCTTGGCATTCTTACTATGCAACATAAACACACCATTTCTACACTGGCCAAAAGTATGGCCCTAGTTATAATTGCAGCTATTGATCTCCCAGCCTCACTGCCTACTGTACGAAAAAAGTATCCAGTCATTTCTGCATTTGTACCCTGGAGCAGCAAGTGAGTCACAGAGGGTCTCCTTAGTGACACACACTGGGACAACAGAGAGGAGAACCTGAGCTTAAAAGCTACCCATGCTAACGATGAGGAAGAAATAAAGCCAAGTGGATAAAGACAGAAGGTAAAGACAAACATGTGAAGAAATTATGAGAGAATATTGTTCATAGTGACAGAATCCAAGATTTTCCATCATTCCTCATTGGCATTGTATTAAAGAACCTCGAGAAACTTAAAGGGCAGCTTTAGATATTTATGGAGAACTCTATTTATGGAGTGCTCTATACTGCAGCAATGATGAAAATCTTTACTAACAATACTCATTTGAAAATACTAAAAGGGCGAAGACAAAAGATACCACCACTGCTTTCCTGGAGAACACAAGTCAGCATTTTGCTAGCACAAGAAAAATTATGCATACAGACAGTAAATCTTAGGGAACCTTGAAACCAAAGCGGATGAGCATTTAATGTGACTCAGAATGCGAAGCAACAGAAAGATTCAAAGAGGGTGAAAGGTTCAAAAGCTTAATCCTAGCTGTAACTCTCTGAACAAGGCACGACCACACTTGTGAATGTCAAATGGGGCACTGAGACACAGAATGATGAAAATCTGTAGGAAAAAAAAGGTATTTGTGGAATTCTTGCATGGGAACAGATGGGAACAGTCACTTAAAATTCATATACAAAAACTCATGCAGAAATTCAAGTCAAAGATCAGAGACAGGCTACAGAAACTATACAGCAATTTCGTTGTGCAGTATGTGCTATCTAAGAAAGGAATGTGAAGAAAGAAAGACTAAGAAGGAAAGATTAATACCCCTGCAACAGTTACACTGAACTCAAAATGATGGCTGCATATTTACCAAAAAAAAAAAACCCCAAACAACAAAAGCCAAACCCAAATCAAAAACTTAGGGTTTTGTCTTTCCTTGTTCTTGTATAAAGAGAAATCTTAAGAAGAAATATCAAGTTGGTTTTTATTTTTAATTCTTTCTTTTGAGATGTTCATTATTTTGTACTCCTTCAGCACATCCACTCTGAATATTTCTTTCCCCACTTGAGAAGATTACGGTCAATCACTAAGGAAGTGTTTCTATGGCTATAAAATTTTCATTTATTTTTGCTTATTTCTTGAGGGTCAACAAAACTAAATGTGAAACTTTAGTTGAGGCTGTGCCACTGAACGGACGGCATTCAGTATTATAATTCAAACCATTTGTATGCTTACTAATATTTATCTCTTTTTTTTTTTTTTGTTATCCCTACTCAATACTAAGCATGGGACTTTTCATGAATAGTCACAGTTACAGAGAGGATGTGGTTAAAATTATGCCTTTGCATAATTAGTGTGCATTAGCCCATAATTATAAACAAGATTTTTAATCTACTATTGCACTGTCAATTAACTTAACTCTGGAGGTTAAAACCCTCATGAAATCCCCTATCACCCGCTCCAGCCTTTACTAATTTCATATTCCATTCCCTGTGGAAGATTTGTCAACTCACTGCCCTAGATCAATAGTAAATATACTGTAAGCTCTATAATTTATTTTCAACTTGGCAAAAGACTATCACATATTCCTACAGCTATGTGTTGGCTCTTTTCAGACCAAATACCTTGCCTTTCTCCTTACACTCTGATCTGAAAAGGGCAGTAAGAGAAGAGACTTCAAGATATTTATGTTTTGCTCCAAGGTACAGTGCAGTTAGACTATACATGGCTGCATTATTTAAATTTTCCTACAACGCTCTCAAAATCTTCTGTTTACAAAGGTTCCATTACATCCCCAGATATTCAGGCCAGACTATACTTTGAAGTTTTCCTTTGTGATTAGATGAAACCTTCTCTCATCTAAATTAGTACATACGCATACATTTTCCAAATTGACATAGAGAAATCTGTATATCCCTGTCTTCTTCATCTCAGGCTAAATAAATTGAACCTCTTAAGTTTTCATCATGTTTTCATCAGCTAAATCTATTATTCTTTTTGCTCTCAGTTGATTATGTTATTTTTTAAACAGAGTGTCCAGACACTGGACATAGTACACAAGCTGGGTTCTCACCAGCACTGAGGAGAACTAGTTACTAATAAAAACCCCACTAAACAAAGCATGTCCAGCATTGTGAACAGTGATTGTGCTTATGATATATCACTATTCCAACCATTTCTCTACAGATCCCCTTCCAGTTCTTCTCTATTTTATATTTGTGCATTATTTCCACCTCTCCATAGTAGTGCTGTGCAGTTTTTTATATTCGGTTTCATCTTTTTCACTTTGCTTCATTTCTGCAATTCATCAGGAATATTCTCAGTTCTAATTGCATCCTCCAAAACTGTAGTAGGCACTTGCTACCGTTTGCAAACACTGCACTGTTCTTCCTTGTCTGTCATTAATGACAGTATTGACAAGAACTCGCTCAAGGATGGTGCCAAGACTTCACTTGCAAAAGCCCTTTTAATTTGACATGCTCATAGACTGGAGTCCAGTCTTCAGGAAAACATTTAAAGCTATGCAGATGCCTATGCTGCACAGATCTAAACTTCAAAATTACTTCAATAAAGGAAATGTTTGGTTTTTTAACTGAAAGGGACTTTGAAGAAGGTACTGATGTTAAGAGAATTAGACTATCTGTCTCTGTTTCACTTTCCTTTATGGAAAGCATACTTAGAGAATTCAGAGATCAGCAAAGTATATTTTTTCCTTCAGAAAAGACATGCTGGTAAATGTTCATCATATCACTAAGTGGTTTAAATACAATTATAGATACTTGGTTCATCAGTTTTCTTTGTATGAAAGAAGCTTCATTGGCATGAAATTCCCCAGATCTGTCTGGGAATTAGCTTTAACACTTTGAGAATGAAATCCCAAAATGCAGTAATAATCACTCATTCCTAACGCCCTTTTCTTTTTTTTTTTTTTAACGTTAACACCACTGTCCCTGCACAAAGATGATTTTCAACAACATGAGCACCATTAATACAAATCTGTTGAAACCTATTGGGAAATAGTCTCTCTCCAGTAGTAGGAAGACACTGGATCTTCAGCAAGGATTAGCTGTGCATTTGATTTTTTTTTTTTCTAAAGTATACTACCTCCTCTTCCTTCCAGTGTCAAAGTGCCAGAAAGGATTTCCAGATTCAGTTCATCTCCCCCTACACCTTAAGCAATTGAAATGCAATATATATTTTTCATACATCAGAAAAAATAAACGCCACTTCCTCACTAACCACTGAAATCCAAAGTCAGCCTAAGTCAGGAAGCCAATGCCAAGCCACTAAAACTTAAATCACAAAACAACATAGGCTTGGTTTCAAAAACAAACATTCCAAGCAAAGAATATCCATCACTTTACAACTACAGCATAGAATTAAAAACATAAATGGAAGTGGATGGACTACTGTTCTCATGGAAGCTAGTTTTTTCTAAAAAATGCTGATAAAGTGTTAAAGTAGGTTGCTTTTATTTTAACCACTTTTCCCTAGCTCCTCTAAAAAGAAAGCAAACAAACAAAAATCCCCAGTTCCACCAGATATCACCTAACACTTCAACACGCTATACATAATATATTCAAGGAAAACATAAGAAACAAAGTGCATTTGATTTTGCATGAATATGTCTTCTGCCTGGGTAAATCCATCTAAAAAAAAAAACCAAATACCAAAAAAGCCTGTATCTGAAAGCATTGTGCTTTACTAGGTAAGTTCCACATGACTGCAGCTCTAAGACAGACACTTTGCTTGCGGGAATATCCAGAGGTCAGATCTCGCATGATCCAATGTACTTCTTTGAAGTATCTACAGAGATTGCCTTCATCCCACCTTTTTTTCATTTCCATGTCTATCTTCAAATAGTTATTTGACTGTTTCACACTTCTACATGTTAAGTGTATCTAGGCGATCACTGATGCCCCCTGTACTCAACCTTGTAGACAAGAAATGCCCTGCCTACATTGAGGTGAAATCCAGAACATCTGCACTTCACTTTTCTATTATGCAAAACTTATCACAAACAGAAGATATAATTGCATATTACTTATGAGAAAATTGCATCCTCCTTTTTTTAATCAAGCATGAGAAAACAGCTTTCTGAAAACTCTGCTTCTAAGTGTCCTGAAAACAAAAATCATGAGTTACCCAAACCTATGTCTAAAAACACAGGGGGGTGGGAAGAAACAATTTCCAGAGTTGTTTTACAATTTTTATAAATCCTATCTAATGAACACATCTGGATAAAAACCCATAGATACCTAGCCGTGAAAATGACAACAATTTGCATCACTTCTATCCCATCCTCTTTTTGTTTCCAGCTTACTTAATTTTCTAACCACACACATTTAACTATACATAGCATAATACAGAGGTGAACTGAACATTTTCCAGTGATGTGGAAGGGTCCTTCTCTCAAAGAGCAACCAGTATATTGCATGCCAGAAAACAAAGCTGGATTCCCACACTCAAAAATACTTCTGTCCCTACCCTCTCTTATAAAGTGACTTCACTTGAGATGCTTCATAAGTAAACCTCTTTCTGTACCTGCTTCAGACTGAGCTACTGTCCTTGGTATCTTTTTTGTCCAAGTTAGGCTTGTCTTTGGAGCAAGGAATTACTCTCCCAATTTTTTTCTAAAGCAAATAAGGAAATATGATTCTATGGTTACTTCTCATGTAGCATTTTCTGAATCAATATAAAGGCTTATGACTTTCTAAAGATGTCGAGTAACCAGTATGTTAAGATAGGAGAGCCCTGTGACATTTATTATCTACTCAGAACAGGTCTGAAACCGTATTTCCACAGAATCCCTTTTCCACTCTAAAAGAACCCACTCCTGCTCTGTTTTCTATGAGACTTAAATTCTAGTTGGAGAATACTATGAAAGACAGCACTGTAATTATTTTTTTTTAATTACATAAGAGGAACAAGGGTATAATTCACCAAAAAGGTTAGAACAAAACCTCAAGCTTAACACACACAGAAGAATAAACCTGCCTGTGTTGCCGGACACATAAGAGTCCTCAAGACCATAGAGGCTTCCTTACCAACAGGCAGACATTTTTGTTTGCATCAGTTCCAATGAATTCCTGACTAGCATTTTTGCTTTCAAATTCATGGCACAGTTCTATCCTTAAATTTGTCTGGCAAAACTATGACACTAGGAGAACCCATGTTTCAGCTTAGGAGTGCAGAAACGGAGAACAGGATTTCACCTCTGGAAGTCTGCTGCAACTTTAGCACAAAATGTGAAATACAGCACACTTCTGACCTCAGCATTTACAGTCTGATCATAACTATTTTCATAAATTTTTCCTGCACATTTTTCAAAGGAATTAAGGCAACAACAAAGAAACTTTAAACCAGGCATGAAATACCAAATTCTAATTTCTACAGCAAACATAACTAAACTGTTACACATAAATACATTAAAGTTAATCCTGTCCTGTGATCTACAAGGTGCTATTTCTGCCAACAAAACAGCTGAGTCGTAACTGTCCTTAGGGCATTTAACTGAAGTTCATCCATTTTGGTGCATTTACAATTTTGGCTTCTGAGCACTACTGCTAATACCTCCAGATCTAATAATATGAGGGCAATTACAAAAAAGAAAAAAAGAATGTCTAAGTGTTTGCAACTATGCTTGTGTATCTGAATTATTAGAAGCTTCAAGCACAAGAAGCAAGGATTACAGATCACAGATGCACACTGAAACTTTTAAATTATTAAACAATTAAGCCATATAATCCTAGAGCTATGCTAACTAGTTACCATACTCCTTGACTGAAAACTAGTCTCAGGAGAAGAGGAGTGGGCTAAAAAACACTCAAAAGTGTGGCAGATGCTAGAAGGGTCAAACTACATTGTGGCTTCTCAACACACGCCTGGTCAGTACAATTCTGCATGGAGTTCCTTTTGCATTCTTTCAGCTCCCAGTAAAGAGGAATTGGACTGCTCTTGCAAACCTTCTTCAGAGTCAAATCACAACCACCTCACTGCTGCCAACTTCTCAGTCAGTCAGGGAAGAGCTTCATCTCAACTGGGAGGAGACTCTGGAGAACGAGCTAAAGATGTCTAATCTGGAGTGCCAAGCTACATAGCCTTCAAGGGCCTTCCCAGCTGTTTTCCCACCTTTGATCCTCTACAGAAAACATTATGCTAACATCAGACTGACAAAATAGCTGTTGCCTTACTTCTTTAAGAGGCATTTATAAATACACATTCGTGGAGGCCAGCGATACCACCCCTCCAGCACTACCAGCACCTTTGACTGCTGAGTTTAAACCTCACATAACTCCCCCAACACCCCTTTATCAGGCTTCAGGGTGCCTCTGCAGCATGGCAGATGCTTTCACTACTCTCACTTATAGCGTGTGAGCACTGAACTAGTCCCTGCTGCAGAAGGTCAGTCTGCACATCTACAGCAGCCTAGTCACAGATGTTTCTGTACGCCTGTCAGGAGAGGGGCAGCCAGACCAGAGATAAAACCAACAGTGATTTTCCACTGCTTTGTTGCTGAACAGGAACCCCATGGTCATCAAAGACAGTTTCTAAGAAAGACCTCTCTGTGAGAATTAACCAGCATAAACTAGAGATTAGATTCAGCCTCCTGACAGCAGGGTAAATTTGCCGAAAAGCCTCCTACCTTATGGCTACAGTTAAAGCAAACTGTCTTCCAGGACAGAAAAATAGAAGATTTTTCCTTCTAAGAATCAGTTATGCAATGGACTCTGAAGGAAAAAGAAACACTGGGGAAAAAAAAAAAAACCAACAAAAAAAACCCCCAAAAACAGAAAGGAAAATTCAGATAATGAATTTGGTCAAATGTTTCTGCAGAAATAAAGACTAAAGCTCTCTATAAGCTTAAGTACATAAGTGAAATGTCACGTAATTGTAAACGTGTAATGAGAAGACAATATTCATGGTAGTAAGATAATCAAGTTCAAAGCCTCAGCAGTACATCAGAAATGGTAAAAAGGTATTTTTTACTCGATATTGAAAATTTATGGAGTACAAATCAAATCTGCAATGCATAATAGGCTCTGCTGCTTTGACTCACATAAATTCTTCTCTATGCCTCTGCCAAACCATCTTTTCACACTGATGACCACACAGGATTTCTTTTCCTCTGCAGATCACTAAATTGGAGAGACATCAATTTGATAGATGGACCACTTGGTGGATAAAGAACTGGCTGGATGGCTGCATGCGAACAGTTGTGCTCAATGGCTCAATGTCCAGCTGGAGACCAGTAATGAGTGGTGTCCCTCAGGGATCGGTGTTGGGACCAGTCTTGTTC
>JAOEHY010033235.1:0-26540 GCA_025447955.1 Psilopsiagon aurifrons
ACGGGGGAAGCGGGGCCGCAGCTCCGGTACCTTCCTGTGGGGCCGGGGAAAGACGGCGCCTGCCCCGGGCCGGCCCCTGGCTGCTCGCCCCCTGCCAGGCCTGCAGTAGCCCCCGTCGAGCGCCTCCCGGGACCCGCAAGGGCAGGCCCACGGCTGCTCGCTCGGCTCGGCCCCCGGTGCGGGGGGCCGGAGGGTGCCCTGAAGCGCTATGCGGAGTGCGGCGGCCCCGCGTTGTTGCTGCAGGGAGGTGGAAATGAGACGGGTCTCGGAGCGGGAGGTGGCTGTGGCTCGCAGCCCGCAGTGGTTTCCCAGGGTAGATCCTCGCGTTGCCCTGGACCAACGCTGCCTTGCCCGGTAGCAGGTCTCCCTTTTGTTTGCTCGTTAAAGTCTGCTGTCCCGCGGGTTTTATCTCTTCTGTTGGGAGGGGGGGTGTGAGAAGTGTGTCAGGTTAAGGCATAACAGCGGCTGGGTGTAGGTGGGAAAGGAGGTTTTTCTTTGTTGGAATTCTGAGGCGAGTTTTCTGATGCGGGTTTGAAGTCTTCTGCTGTTTCTAACGCTGACTGAGCAAACCACTGCTTTGTGTATGGGCTTGGACTCTCCTTCCAGTTCTACATGGGCTGCATATTTGTATTCTAAATAGCTCAATCCGTGCTCGTTGTGTTTGTATGCGCAAAGGGGGAACCAGACTTCTCATCCAAACTCACTCTGCTTTGCATTTAGCAGTTTGTGCTATAAAATGGGTTTGGTCCAAGGTGTAGGTTGTTTCTTTTACACTTATCTATGCTGAGATATCTCAGTAGCTCTGCAGAGCTGCAGGAGAGCCAGTCCATGCCCAGCCCCATACTCTGAGATTCAGTGGTCCTTTAGTGCCTCTTTGCTCAATGGGAATGCTTTATTTAGTCTGTATTTTGTCAGGCCACCAAGCTCTGCCGTAGCAGTGTGCAGAGCAGTTGTGCTGTTTTTCCATTCTATATATAGAAAACCCTTTCCCTTTGAGCAATGACAATCCTTGGTCTCTCTGGTAATGAACTATGTGGAGGGAGTTTATAGCTTGGATCCTTTTGGAGCTGCCCTCAGATCGGGCATTTACAGTGGAAAGACCTGGTTTCCTCTTGGGAGACATCGGAGCTGTTAATTCCAGCTCAGATATACTTTGTAAAGGACAGCTGCCTGCAGGAAGAGAGATCTGCTGAATTAATGGCCTGTTTGGGAGGATAAGACTTCTGCTGCAGATAAATCTGTTTGGAAAATGCTTTTTTTCACTGTGTCTTCTTCACGTATTGCCTCACTTCTGGAAATCTTATCCATACAGTATTGTAATTATATCCCTGAGATGGTGATACTGTTGATGGTTGCTAGACCCTTCCAAGCTTTGTTTGAAAGGAGATATAAATAAATAAAAAAAATTATAGGAGAATGATGGGAATAAGGACATGCAGATTCCTAGGACCATCGTGTATGAGCTGGTGGTTCCAATTCAACTACTAATGTTGTTTCTTCTAAGCAGTTGGTTGTCCCATGTCTTACTACTGCCCTCCTCACCCCCTGCTCTGATACCAGTATAGCATCTGTGCAGTTTACAGGGAGGAAGAAGCAGGTAGGAGAGCTTAACAGGGAAGTATTTATCTACTTCATGAACTGATCAGAGTAGTTGATGTGTGGGGACAAGGGAAAGGCAAAAAACAATAACTCCCTGTGGCTCTATGAAGTTCTTAGTCCCATTCTGAAAGGCTGAGTGGTGCCAGACTGTTTTCCACAGCAGGAATCTCTTTCTTGGTCCTCCTCATTCTGCTGGGTTTTTCCCCACATGAAGTGATGGTTTCCTTCCAGCACTTTCGCTGTGGGTTTGGGAGTCTGCTGGGCTGCTGGAAGGTGGTGCTGAACCTCTGTTGTTATTTTCTTCCAGAAACATGCAACATGGCAGCAGCCATGGAAACTGAACAGCCGGGCCTTGAGATCTTTGAAACTGCGGGCAGAGAGGAGCAGGTCCAGAGGGAGGAGCAGCCCAAACTGGAACCTTTCTATGTAGAGAGACATTCCTGGAGCCAGCTTCGGAAACTGCTCACAGACACACGGAAGTATCATGGCTACATGATGGCAAAAGCCCCTCATGACTTCACGTTTGTGAAGAAAAACGATCCTGAAGGACCTCATTCCGATAGGATCTACTATCTGGGTAAGCTTGCTGTGACAGCTTGTGTCTTGACTGAACAGTCCCTGCAGAGGCTGTTTGGGTTTGACTGTTCTTGAGAGCGGGATGTTCCTGGCAGTTCAATCCAAATGGATTTCAGGCCAGATTTCAGGCTCAAATGTCACGATCATGATTTTGATGTCTCAGTAAACCTTGGAATTCATCTCCCACAGAAATGGTGTGGTTGGGTGGCCCTTAGGGCCTGTGAGAGCTGGAAAAGAACTGTGAAGTGTTCTCTGGGGCATGTTCCCTACCTGGGAGGACGGATTAAATCTGATCTCCGTGCAATATACCCTCTCTAAAAGCTCTGTAGGTTTAATCTCCCTTTTCTTAACTGGTGGGTAGAACCTTGTTTTTCAAAGTTTCCTTCAAAAGCAGAGATTACAAGTGTAGTTTTGCAAGTCCTTTGTGCCTCAGCTGCTGATGGAGTAGGTTTTTCAGGGATCCTGTGGGGACTAAATGGCAGTGTAGGGCCGAGGCAGCTTAAAGAGTAAATACTTTTCTCAACATTTTTAGTCTTGATAATGAAGAACTTAATATAATTTATGGTTGTTTGCCTCAGTGCTGCATTCCTATGTTGTTTCACTGTGTAATTTCAGTTGGTATTTCTGCATTTCTAAGTGCTAGAAGTGATTTAGCATGTAAATGGTACTGTGAACAGCATTCCTGGTGGCTTTTTGGAGCAGGTAGAGGAATGCTTTTGTCGAAAGCTGCAGGAGCTGAACATAACTCCATGAAACAACTGTGTTCGGGAGAGGAGCAAAGGCCTGGGAGCGAGAGCAATGTTCTAGCCCCATTGCTTGCTGCTTAGGCTGGGTGTTTAAGCTCTGATTTATGATTCACAGAGTCTTTGCATGTGCTGTGCAGTGGCATAGAAAGCTGCTGATCTGTCTCCTTTCCCCCTATTCAGAGGGTAGGGATCATAATCCTAGAATGATGCTGAGTTCAACAGCGTTGTGGGTGGGTGAAGGCCCAGCTGAGATGAGCTCTGGTTTCCCATGTGCCGATTCCTGAGCTATAGATCACATTTAGCCTTCCCCAAGGCACATCTGGCTCCCTCTGGGCTGTTCCCATGTGCCTTGGCAGGAGCTTTGAGAAATCTGAATAGCACTGAGGGAGAGGAGCAGGAAAGGGACCTTCAGACCTTGCTAAAGATGCGTTCTCTCTGAAGCACAAGCTGCATCGTGCTGCATCCATCCAGGGGAATTAGCAGGAAGGTCCTCCTTCTTTTAAAAGCTTATAGAAACACAAGGTCCCCCCAGAGACAAAGGCAGGCTCAGGCAGCATGGGCAAAGCCTGGGTATAGTTCCTTGTTCTCTGCTTTCTCTGGGACTTGCATTTCTGTGAAGCAGGGAATTCCCAGAGCAAGGCTGCAGTGCAGAGAGCAGCAGTACTTTCTGGTGGGAAGAGCCTGTGAAACTGTTCCTGAGAGTCTTTTCAGAGTGCTTGGATAATGAACAGAAAGCTAATTAATTTTTCCCCCCTCACTTTCACAACAGCAATGTCTGGTGAGAACAGGGAGAACACACTCTTCTACTCTGAGATTCCCAAAACCATAAACAAAGCTGCAGCTCTGTTGCTTTCCTGGAAGCCTCTTCTGGATCTTTTTCCGGTGGGTCCTGATTTCTTTCTTGCTTCTTGGCAGTGTAGCAAGGACATGGGCTTTGGGGTTGCACCTGTCTGCCCTCGTTAAAATTTGGAGTTTCATGTCTTAAGATTTCCCCTATACTCAGCTAACTGCAGCCATCTCAAATCAAGCACGGCTTTCTCAGCAGTGTTTGGAGCTACAGCCTTCACAAACACTGTGTGTGCTGAATGATTCCTCCTTTGCCAGCACAGATTGGAAATGCTAATTTGCATCTAATTCTCTGCTGTGAGATGCTGGGGATTGCTGAAGGAGCCTCCAGTCTCCAATAATCACTGTTGCAGGGGGAAGCGATGAGTCCCCCTGAGGATCATTCAGGAGCTCCGTGACTTCTGGAGCAGAAGATCCCTATCCCACTTCTTGTACATGTATCCCCATTTCACCTCTGCACATAGCAAGCCTGCACCGGTACCGTGGCAGGCTGGAGGAGGTGGGACACCCCCCCATGTGGAATTAGGTGTATTTATGTCCATTCTGAGATACCCTCCTTCCTGAGGCTGTCAGCCAGACCAGTTACTGTGTGCCTTCATGAAGGTTAGCAAAGACTTTCTTGCCCATTCTAGAAATAACAGACCTCCAGTCTGATCTTTCTTAAACCAGTGAATACTGGAAACGATGCCATGCTAGGGGAGAGGTGGCTATCAGCTTTACAGCTGTGTGGGATCTGCTCATGGCCTGCACCTACGTGTGCTGATGATACAGACACAAGCAGGAGTAGGCTTCTAGGCACCAGCAGGGTTCTGGAGGAGGAGGGTGTCTGCAGAGCCATCTGGTCCTGGAAGCACAGTGTACAGAGATGCACTGGCAGGATAGCATGGCATGCAGAGCAGAGGTGTTGATTGTTGTGTTGGGTTCTCTGCCCATATTCAGGCCATCCTGGACTATGGGATGTACTCTCGTGAAGAAGAGTTGTTGCGGGAGAGGAAGCGGATTGGCACCATAGGGATCGCCTCTTATGATTACCACCGGGAAAGCGGCACCTTCCTGTTCCAGGCAGGGAGTGGAATTTATCATGTGAAAGATGGAGGCCCTCATGGATTCACTGTGAGTTTGCTCATCCCTCCTCCTGTCTCACTACAGGACTTCTTTGCTCTGGCTTGGGTTGAAAGCAAAAGAGCGTGATCATCAGTTATTGCTGCACTCAAATGGCAACTAGCCTTGATAACCTTGAGCCAACCAAAGCCCAGAAAAAGGATGCTGTTTCATGTAGTCCGGAATCACATCAGAGGCAACTTCTGTTCCCAGGCTGTGGTCACTGTTCAGCAGTCGGTGCTGTATGTATTAGAAGGTTTGGCTGTATGGCTTGCAGAACAAGCACTCTTTTCTCTGCTGGTGCTGAAGCTGGAGTTCAAAGCTGCTATGATTTCTTGTTGTTGTAACAGATGCCTGATGTCTGTCTAACCCTGTTGTCGGGGGGAATTTACTGTACCCTGAGTTGCTTTTGGAGGGCAAGGTTGTATGTTCTGCCAGCCCCTTTTTAGGGTGCTGTTCTTAAGCTTATGACAGGCTTCTCTAAGCAAGCTGCCTTCTGATCTGTGGCTAATCCTCAGCACTGGTGAAAGATGCTCTGATGAGATCTGGGCAACCACGGTGGAAACACAATTTTCCCTATAAAATATCTGCATAGTATTTTCCTGTGTTTAAAATGGATTCCTTTGTTGTAAACCTGTGTATTTGAAGTCAGTGTTCACACTACTGTGGTCTTAGAGACCTTCTGATAAGCCAGGTTAGTTTCTGTAAGTGTTCATGAGTTATCATTGCTTACTGTGCTTTTCTTTTTCTCTCCCACAGCAACAGCCTTTAAGACCTATTCTGGTAGAGACCAGCTGTCCAAATATCCGCATGGATCCCAAGCTTTGTCCAGCTGATCCAAATTGGATTGCATTTATCCACAGCAATGACATCTGGATATCTAATATAGAAACGAGAGAAGAAAGGAGGCTAACATTTGTGCACCATGGTACTGCATCCTGAATTATGATCTCTGCACCTCCTCTGCACTTGTTCCTGCTAGTCTGAATTCAGCAGTGGCACTGGGGCTGCTTCTGAAATCTGGGGGAATGACCCCTGTTCATTCCACTTTGTTTGTCCTGTTTATGTTTCCTCTGGTGCAGATATCGTGGGATGAATCTGGATGCACTGAGGAATCTGGCAGAATGAGTTATTTGTTAAGTCCATATGGAAGGGCTCTTCTGAAAAACAGCACATTCCTTTTCACTGGAACAGCCTTTTCTTGTGTGGAGGAGCTGTGGGTGGAATAGAGCAGGAGGAAAGTTTCTGTCAGAAAAATCAGGCTGCAGGGCCTTTTCGAGACAGCATAGGCAGATTCTGAATAGCACTGAGCCTTCTGCTGGCCCCTTATACTCAGTAACTTAGGTTCTTGCTTCTTGCCCTCTCCACTTGTGTTTCAGACCTGTATCCTGGAGGAAGGAAAACGGGAAATTGTGGATAGAACACTTTAAAGACCAAAGCGTTTTGTTTTGCATTTAAATCACACTTTGTATTTAAAGTACACAATTTAAATTGCAGTTAAATTAAAATTTCTGGGACTTTGTAATAAAACTTTAGCCTATTTAAAAGTTAAATATTAAAATATTATGTAAGTACATTAAAAATAAACTGTAGCAGTGACTCCTTCTCAGATGATAATTATTTATGGAGCGCTGCTAAGTTACCTCCAGGGTAACAGGGAAAATATTGAAGCCCTATGGAGATGTCATCGTGTTGACATGTTATGTAAGCCTCTTACTTTTGCTTTGTGCAGTGAATGAAATACTGATGCTTTCCTTTTTCTGAACGTTGGTGTTTTCAGTTTGAGTTGTTCAGAAAGGTTTGTGCTTGGTTTTCCTTCCTAATTGAAGATTGCGGTTCCAATTCACTGAGCTCAGGTGGAGAGAACGTTTTCTTTCTTCAACTAGTACGCAGGAAATGGAGAGATTAGTTGGGTAGGAGTAAGAAGGGAGGATGGCTTTCCTTTCCTGAGGGAAGCTGCCATGTCAGAGAGGATTAGATCCTCCCTAAATAAATCAGCAGGGCAGGGTGGAAGCAGAAAACAAATCTGCTGAGAAGTGATTTATCGTTGTGTTCCTGGAAGGATGAACTTGGGTCAGTGTTTAGGGTAATGCAGGACTGGTTTGCTTCTGCAGTACATCATGAACTGATTCTTCTGTGTTTTTTTTTTAGAACTGGCAAATGTTGAGGATGATCCAAAATCTGCTGGCGTGGCCACTTTTGTGCTGCAAGAGGAGTTTGACAGATACACTGGCTACTGGTGGAGCCCAAAGGCACAGCCAAGTAAGTGTGGGGCATCCAGTGAGCCTGACAGGCATAAATAATGCCTCCCCTTCTATGGGTCCAGTACAGAGTTAGGTTTTTTTCTGTTACTCTTTATGAAGATAGGAACTTTATCCTGTGGCTCCTTTTAAGCTATCTGCAGCAGTGGGCATGTTACAGTGGGCTTGTGACACGTGTTACTGAGGGAAGAGACTTCCTTCTTTGTAGGAGTCTCGGAGTGTTTTGCTTAATGAAACATGAATCACTTGTTTTGGATTTTATTTCATCTTTCCATCCTGCTCGTGCTCCTGAGAGAATTTTGATGCCTGCAATAATTGACAATGAGAGTTCTGACCAGGAAATGTTAATTCATTTACAGCACTGAATGGGGGTAAAGTTCTTCGAATTCTTTATGAAGAAAATGATGAGTCAGAGGTGGAAATTATTCATGTCACATCACCCATGCTGGAGACAAGAAGAACAGATTCCTTCCGGTACCCCAAAACTGGTGAGAGCCCGACACCTTACATCCCTGTCCCTGGGAGACACGTACTTTATTCCATGTGCCTGACAGCAGTCATGCTCCTAGCCTGAGCAGGGGTTGCTGGAGAGGTGTTGAGTAGTCTTTGAATTGGTGTCCAGATAGTGAAAATACGTTTAGGGATGCTGCTGCTGGGGAGGTTACATTAGTCACTGGTCACTGTGCTGATATTCCAGCCACGTGGTTACTAAGAGCTCCGAGTCTGGGTGTCTCAAGAGTTGGCAGAAACTCTATCTGATTGTCACTATTTTGGAGCTGGTGTCTCAGATCCTGGCACGTATGAGTTGTGGAGGGGTTGGTTCTCATTACAGCCCTGTGTCTCTGAGGGAATAGCTGCAGAATTAATGTCCTTCTGATTTGTTGAGAGAGGGTTTCTGTTCAGCTGCTGACAGGGCCCTGGCAGTTCGAGTTCTGAAGGACTCTGATCTCCATGATTGCTCTTGGACTTCAAAGAGCAAACTCAGCATTCTTATAGCCAACCAGGAAAACCTCCTGTTGTCGTATCTGCAAACAGTAAAAGGGTGAGGGCAAGCTTAGAGCATAGTAAATAATGTGCCATTGGAAGCAGGGAGGTGAGACTTGAGCAGACCTGACAAGGGCCGATTCACTGTCAGGTGTATGGGGCAAGTTTGAACAGTTTGACCTTTGTTCTTCTGAGATCTCCCTGCTATTACAGCAGGGAATGTTGCTCACAGGTAACAGTGCTTTATTCTCTTTCCTCACTCCCAAAATCTTCATTTTTTGGAGAAATACCTTGCTTGGCTGACCTTCCCAAGCCGCAGAATTCATTCAGGTCTTGTAGATTCCCTGATCCACTGGGAAAAGTGTTCTACTTATGATACTGATTTACTTGTTTCAAGGAGGAAGGAAAGCACACTGTTAGCCTGGGAAGCCAGAGGTGACTCCTTGTGTTTTTTAAGCACTTGAGCACAGCCAGATTTCTGAGGTGATGTTGTCATAGCTGAGTTCAGTGCAAATTTCAGCAGTTTAGGAAAGTGAGCCAACCAGAGCCCAAATCCTTAAAAAGAATATCCAGGTTTTAATCTTGGGGCCTTAGTTTCCAGTCTGAGCTGTAGGGACAATAGCCCTTTGCTGTGGGTTGTTACGAGGGCAGAGCTTGAGGCAGTGGAGAAAATTCTTCCCAGAGAGGAGGTAAGTGCTCAGGTAGGCAGCACTGGGGCCCGAGGCAAGTCGTTCCACCGCAGTGCATCAGGTTTGTGTATGGAGCAGGTCGATGAAGTGGGAGTTCTCACCCAGCATTGAGAATATTCAGAGCACATGGAACTTGCCACATGTGGCTTCTTGTGGTGTGGATCAGCAGCTTTATTCTTTACAGTCTCTCTTTGCTTCCTGTGAAGCAGGCCCCAGCATTTAGCACTGCAGGTGCTCTCCAGCAGGATGACTTGCTGCTTTGTGCAGGCTTTGTGTAAAGAGTTAACCTCAGATTTTCATTGTTCTACACAAATACATAGCTATGTTGCCTTCACTGCACTAGTCATGGCAGTAGGTTTGTGTTTAATTTTCATAAATGCTTTTTTGCACTGGATCACTTTCAGTGTACCACCTTGAGAATCACAGCCAAACAATAAACCAAAGCTTGCTTTCTATTCTAATCACTTCCGAGCATGTGCATCCTTTGAGTGTGGGAGAAAAGACCATGACAGTAGCATGGCTCTTGATCAGATCTGTTTGCAGGATGAATCTTACCTCATGTTTGCAGTTTCATTTTTCCCTGCCTGTGCTGTCCCTCACATGTACAAGTAGGCTATTTGATCAAAGAGCATTCTGCTGTTTGCCTTTCCCAGTTCTGTATGAAAAACACCACAATAATCCACAGTTCAACTCTGCCCTCTTGGAAGCAAACGACTGGTGTCTGACTTCTAACATCTGTTTTTATAGGTACAGCAAATCCAAAGGTCACTTTCAAGCTATCAGAAGTGACAATCAGTGCGGAAGGCAGAGTAAGTTCTATGTTCTGCTTGCGTTCCAAATAGTTGTAATTTCTGTCTTTTAGTAAAGTTCATTGTCCAGTTCACTACAAATAAACTTTCTTGGCTGTGATAGCTTAATGGCTTCTCTAGAGGCCCTGCACTTGCCTCGCTCCTGTGCAGGTACTTGGTGTCTGTGTGTGAGACAGTGTTTCTCAAGGCTGCGCTTTCCTTCCCTGCCACTGGTTTACAAACTCAGCTGCAGAGCAGCATGGTTTAGGCGTGGATGGTTAGATCTTATGTGACAGATCTCTTGACTGGCTGCAGATACAGGGAAAATTTGCTTGCAAAAACAATATCACCTTACATAAGCCTGAGCGTATGGAAAGAGATGAACTTCACAGAATTTTCCACAGCCCAGTCCAAGATCTTCAGACAGTTGGGGAATTAATCTTACCAGATACAGTAACAGCCATACGTTATTGGGATTCTCTCTACTCTTGAGCTACTTCAGCCATCAACAGTCACCTGCTGGGACAGTGATGCTGATATCAGCCAGCAAAGGCAGGGAAAGCCATCGGGACCCTTTGGGTAGCACTGTGACTTGTTCCCAGTCCCAGCAGGAACAGACTGCAGAGCTGCATGTCATGAATTAGAAGCACGCTGATAACTGGATGTCATGCAGGATGTTCAACATCTGCCAATGAAAGCACCTCACAAAACAGCTCGGTACAAATCACCTCCCCTTTACATGGGGAGCTGAGTTTTCAAGTGACTTGTCTGAGACGAATGGTGGGTTGGTGAGGAGCATCCCAAGTCCCAGCCTCTGGCTGTGCTAGTAGTGTGAAGCTCTCCTATTATGCTGGTGTCTGGCTAGAGATGGGGTTGAATCCCCTGTGTTGCAAAGGCTGAGCAATCTAAATTGCATAAGCTGCACAGAAGAAGTCTTCTGTGTCCAGACTCTCATCGTGCATGAAAAACTGGATGTGGGGGTTCATCTCAGTGTCACTGAATTACTGCTTTGTCAACAGATTGCAGATGTTGTGGATAAAGAGCTAGTTCAGCCGTTCGAGATCCTCTTTGAAGGAGTAGAGTACATTGCTAGAGCTGGGTGGACGCCAGAAGGAAAATAGTGCGTATGTTAATCCTGTCTCTGCTTAGAGGGTTTGGGGCGATACAGTTAGAAGCAGAATGTAGTGGGCTCTGTCTTCTTCAAGTTTAAGCCTGCTTTCATTTTTACATTGCTACAAACTTATTTGTGCAAAGGGGATGATTTTTCCAAATCCCAAACTGGAGTCCTCTTTGTCTCTTTCCCTGGTACCTGGCCCTATTGCTTTGGTATTGGGCACTCGCAGCCTTTGATGTATGTGTCCTCTCAGCATCCCTGTGAGAGAGAGTGCAGTGCTATTATCCCCATTTTACAGATGGGGAACTGAAGCCCAGAGAGGCTAAGTGACTTGCCATGGTCACACAGGAAGTCTGTGGCTGAGGAGAGAAATGAGCCCAGGTCCCCCAGGCCCTAGGCTAGCGCCTTAACCACTGGACCATCCTTGCTGACCAGACTTACTGATCAGAAAACCTGCTGTAAGTGCTACTTACATTTGCATGTCATTTTTAACCCTGTAGATGATGTAGTACAGTGTTTCTAACTCACCAGAAGCTTCTCCAAAAGGGTTTCTCACCAAAAGGGTTGTCAAACACTGAAGCAGGCTGCCCAGGGAAGTGGTGGAGGCACCTTCCCTGGAGGATTTTAAAGATTTGTAGACATGGGACTGCAGGGACATGGCTTAGTGGTGGGTTAATGGTTGGACTCGATGGTCTTAAAGGTCTTTTCCAACCTATTCAATTCTATGATTCTCCAGAATTGCACTTTTCCAATTCTTGAGTCTAAAGATGGCTTTCACCTTTTTCATTCCCTCCCTAGAAAATGTGGAAGAAATGCAGGGAGGCATTGGCTACATTATCTTGCTTTTTGCAGGATTGTTGTTAGAGCCTCATGCAAAGCCATCAGAAGTATGGCAGGGTCTGCTGCCACTCCATTTAGGTGCCAGTGTTATTCTCTGCCAGGTATAGATTGAAAACATCAGTATTTTCACAAGTATCTTCAAATTTCAATTGAGATTTTTCTGCTTCATTATTCCCCTGATTTTTCTCTTCTCTTTCTCCCTTAAAGCACTATTTAAATCTGGGAGAACAGAATTAATTAAACTTTTGAACCTGCAGTGCTTATGCAATATTGAAATGAAGTGAAATAGGTTCTTGTGTTAGGGAAGACTTGTTTATGTGGGTGAAATTTTACTTGTAGCTTTGTAAGCCACAATCTGAAATGGAATGTTCTTGACTCCCTAATAATGCCTAGTGCTAGTTAGTGTCTGCTGACATTTTGAGACCCAATACTTATGGGTGCACATTATTTTCTCTAATATCTGTCTCCTCAACAGCATCTGGTCCATCTTACTGGATCGCTCCCAAACTCGACTTCAGATCGTCTTGATCCCTCCTGCATTATTCATCCCCACAGAAGATGATGCAATGGAAAGACAGAAACTTATCGATGCTGTACCAGATTCTGTTACACCTTTCATTATTTATGAAGAAACAACAGACATCTGGATAAATGTAAGAATTTGAATTTCAGCCTTCTCTGATAGTTTGTTGTTCAAGACTCTGCTTGTAGCACCTGAGCAATGTTGGTGTTACTCTGCTGCCTAGGAGAATGCTCCCAGTGTGTGTATTCTGTGCTTTCTGCTGTAAAAAACAGTATGTAGAGAACACAGGGATTTGGGATGTGAAAACAGAGCTGCTTTGAGGCTGCACAGTGGTCAGACAGAAATAGGAGCAGAGCCCAGGGCTCTGGCGTTCCATATCCACTGTGTTACCCACTGACACCTTCCACATTCTTGATGCCAGTTGTTCACCAACAGCAATGCCAGCGTATTAAGTATCCTTCAGCCAACAAAGGTCTCTCTAGATGATATTGGGTGAACAAGTCCCAGGAGTCTCTTAACAGCCCCTAAAACCCTTCCTTAACTATATGGTCCGGTGAGATACAGTGTGTGTAATCCCCTTGGAGATGTGCTGTAGGGCCTGTGTTGGGATAGCAGCCACCTGCATTTGAGGCTAATGCTGTAAAAATGAGTGCTCTTCACACCTCTGCAGATAAAGATCAATGTATCTGAAATGATGCCTCGTTGGGGGTGTGCCAGGGTGCAGGAAGGCCTGGGAACACCCATCACTGACAGCTGGATCTTTCAGCGGAGCATTTGCACAAAGCCTGGCACTAAATAGCCCCTGTGCAGGGAGCGTTCTCTGTGATAGCACATTTTTCTCCTAATAGTGTGCATAGTTTCAAGATGGTGTAGTGAATTTTCCTTTCTCCTTTATTTTTACTGGCTGGAGTGTTTTCTGAGTGGCAGCTCATCCTGTGCAGATAAATGCTTCCGAGTCACTCAGAAGTTTGTTCCGTGAAGGAAGAGTGTCCGTCATGAATGTGTAGGTGATGACAGCTCTTACATTAAGTAACCCTTCACCTGTGGGCTACTGGACAGAGTAGGACCCTCTGGGTGGCTCTCATGCTATTTGCAGAGCTGGACCCAGCTCTGTATCTAAGCTAGAAAGGCAGGTGCAGAAAAACTCACATAATTAGTTTGGTGGTCAGAAGTTTGAGTTAGATGGGCAAAAAGCCTGGAGCTGTGCAGCATCCCTGGCTGCTGCCTGCAGACACCCCCAGGCTCATAAGCAGAACTGGTTCTCCCAGTGCAGCACCCTGCTAGAGTGAACTGTGTGTTGAGCAGCGAGAGGAACCTTCTGTTGTGTTACATGACTTCAGTGCCAGAATCCTGCTGATAACAGTAATCCACTGCTCCATCTCCACAGATCCATGATATCTTCTATGTCTTCCCTCAAACCCGTGAAGATGAGATAGAGTTCATTTTTGCCTCTGAGTGTAAAACAGGATTCCGGCACCTCTACAAAGTCACCTCAGTTTTGAAGGAGAGCAAATATAAACGGTCGTATGGAGGCCTCCCTGCTCCATGTAAGTGCAGTCATTGTTTTGAGTTAGTTGGGCGTTTGCTGCCAGCTAGTGAGGAAATAAATGTCCTTCCAGCTGGCAGGAACTGTTGGCTGATTGGAAACTCCTCCTCTTGTCCAGGAGAGCACTTCACTGCTGAATTCTTGAGATTGTCCAGGGGTTATGCTGCATGCAGTGTGCTTTAGGTTTAACCCCCATTCTTCCTTATGGACTAGAGGGAAAAGTTTCAGAAACTCAGATGGGAAGCAAGCTCCCTGTGATACAGTGAAATGCACTTTGTTGGCTTTTCCTTGTCAGTGTTGGGACTGTCTGAGCACTCTCTTTGCCAGAGGTTAATCATTAGAGCAATAATATAGATGTGTCTGATGTGCTGGGTCCAATGTATCTAATAGAGGCACAGGGCTCAATTTTCCAGGTAAACACACCACGGTCTCTATCAGCCTTCACAAGGAGGTTGGTAGCAGAGAGGCTGACAATGAGCATGGTTTGAATGCGCTACAGACAGGTCCGTAGAGAGCCTCCCTTCTCTCAGTGGGCACACATCTTAGTCCCGTATAAATGAATGTGTGCCCTTGGCAGCAAAACCTACGATATGAGAACTCTTCAGAGAATTCCTCTCTGCTTTTAAGCCAGTCTTGGTATTGCTGCATAGGCAGAGATGTAGGTAGGAGAAAATGACTGCATTGGAAATGCAGGAAGAGCAAAACCATCAAGGACCACGTGCTTCTGAGCTGCAGTCAGAGCTTGGTCTTGCTCAGATGCACAACAAAGCTGTGTGCAAAGCTCCTGAGTTTTTTTTCCACAGCATGTATTCTTTAATTCATAGTTTCATGCTGTGATACTTTCATTTGCTTGTGTGTGTGTGTTGAAGGCACTTGCTGAGCTCTGCATGCACAAAAACTGCACCTCATTTTACTAGAGGTCCTAGTTTAATGCAGCTATTGTTTGGGGTGGATTTTTCCCAGATAGCATTGTATCCTGGGTTGATTAGATTTCTCTGAATGTATCTGACTCCTTTTTCTTGCTAAATCTCCCTCATTCTGAGGGAAATGAGGCTCTCTTATAAAAGCAGAGTTGTTCCCCACCCTGTTTCAAAAATCCCCATTTCTTGGCTCCTGAGGTTCCCTTTGCACACCATTTGTCAGTATAAAACCTCTGTTTCTGTGCAAGTGACAAAAGACTTAATAAAAAAGCTGTCCAGGCCTCAGGCTGAACCCTGTGGATCCTTTAACACCTATCTCACACAGTGTTAAACAGTACTAGCCCTAACGTTTGTCTGGGGAGCTGGCAGAGATGTGGGTCTTCTGCAAAGGCACATTGCTCCCAGGTTTAGTCTGGTAGAAAAGCTTGGAAGGAAGGAAGTGTTATTGTGACCATGTGTTTTGTGAAATGTTAAAATGCAAATTCTCTCTGTTGGTTGTTTGCAGGTGACTTCAAGTGCCTCATCAAAGAGGAGATAGCGATTACCAGTGGGGAATGGGAAGTGCTTGGCAGACATGGATCCAATGTAAGTCTCCGCTCTTACTGCATTGATGTTCTACAAAGAAAACACTCTGTAGGGATGATCACAAATTGGTACATGTCACATTAGTGAGGCTCTGCTCCCTGAGAAGAGTGGAACTTGCCACTTCCTGATACTGGGTTTGAGCATACGTATTGTGGGGTTTTTTGGTTTACAGTGTGCTTTCATCCTTCTCTACCTCTACCTCTGATGTGCGATTCTGGACCAGAGGTTGTGGGTTTGGCAGTGTGACAAAGCAGCACGGGCAACAGCATTCTTTTCCTGCACATTGCTGTGTGAATCCTTGTCAACAAGGAATTTTCCTCACTAAATTTAAGGCTTAAAGAGAAGGGAACAAAAATACTGTGAGGGATCAGTGAGGAAATTCCAGGTTTCATGAGCAGAAAGACATCATGGTGGCTTCCAACTGCTGTTCTAGAATCAAGAGATACTCACTGGGGGGATCAGCACAAATCTGTTAGCCCCATCTCTTTTTAACTAGAGTACAGTGTTTATGTCCCATGGGGACAGAATTATTTAGCATAGGAAATAGTAGGGGAGACTAGGAAGAGTAAAGAACCTGCATGAGAGAGCTGAGCAGCAAGGCATGAAGTGCAAATCATAACTGACAGAGTTGTGTACAGTAAGAACAATCAGTTGGCTTCTCTTTTCAGATTGGCTCCAACTCAGCTGTATGGGGAGGGGCTGAGGGGGAGACTTGAAGCAGTAGAACTGGATATTGTTTTGGCAAGAAGCAATATTGAGGGACGTGTTGTTTGGTTTGATTTTGACAGATCTATGTGGATGAAGCCAAAAAGCTGGTGTACTTCCAAGGCACAAAAGACTCACCTTTAGAGCATCACTTGTACGTTGTTAACTACGAGAATCCAGGCGAAATAAAGCGCCTGACAGAACGCGGTTACTCTCACGCCTGCTGTGTCAGCCAGGTACGTGTCTGTCTGTGAGGCCCTCATAGGCAGGGCTGGCTGGGTGTGCTGTGGCTTGTCTCCAGTCTTGTCCTTCAGCAGTCAGCAGGCAAGGCTGTATTTGAATGTAACAGAAGCTGATTTTAAACTGTGTTCTGTGCTCCTGTTTGTTGTACAGTGAATGCATAAACCCACCCTGGAAACTAGATTTGACCTCCCAGTTCAGTTGCTCTTTAGCTCACTGCAGGCAAAAGGAGCCACGGTGAATTATTTGAGCCTGACTTTTCAGCCTTATGGCCCTGAAGTGGGCCATAGAGCAGTCACCAGAGGAGATGAACCTGTCATTGGGTAGGGTTCCAGGCATCTGGGGCAATAGCCTGTGCAGCTGGGAATGCTTTACCCAGAAGAGGATGTGTGACAGGGTTCTCAAGCCACTCTTAGTTTTGCAGGTGTAAATTTGACTGAGTCTTGCTAAGTTCTGTAACTTCTCAGTCTGTCTGCTGTTGTCAGAAGTGCTCAGACTTCCTGGTTTAATTTGGTCCATGAACACCTTCTAAAAGATCTAAATGCAGAAAGAAATGATCACTTTTACCTCTGCACTGAGGAGTTCAAGGTAATGTTCTTTTTCTCTCTAGGATTGTGACATGTTCATCAGCAAGTACAGTAATCAGAAGAACCCGCACTGTGTGTCACTTTACCGCCTGACAGGGCCTGAAGATGGTGCAGCCTACAGGACAAAGGAATTCTGGGCTACCATTTTAGATTCAGCAGGTAAGGGCATGGATGAGGAACTGGGGGAAAGGACAAATAGGATCACAGAATGGAAGATACCCCAGAATGTACCTGCTTGGGATTTGCTGTTGTAGGTGACTACTCTTGTCTCTGAAACTCATGCTTGTGTCAGGAGTTCTTGGAAGCACAGGAGTGGTGTTTTCAGGTCAGCAACAAATGGGTGTAAACTGGTCGTGAAGGAATTTAGAGTGGGAATTACCAAGTTTCTCCTGGCAGAACCAGTTGATACTGCAGACAGCCAATTTTAGCATCAGAGGAGGGGGTTAAGCACCCTCGTTTACTCTGTGCCATATGCCTGCTAATGATCATGCTTCTGGGAAGGGGCATACACTTCTTAAGTAGTTGTGTGCTGCTGCCTGCTAAGGTCTTTGTGAGACAGCTCTTGGGCTTTTATTTGTCCTTTGTGTTTCTGTTCCCTTTCATCTCTCCTTCCCTGAGGCATACTCCATATCCTGTGTTTCCCATTTATTAATGAGGTGAGTATTAAGTGGGGTTAGGAAAGGATGGGATACCTGTAATGGCCATGTCAGGGGAGAAAAGCCACTACCATCCATAGGAGAGCAGGGATGGAATGGGATAGGACTGAGAAAGCTCCCCTATGGCTGAGGCATTCCCAGTTTTTGCCTGCTTCCAGCCACGTCCGCTGGAAAGTGTGGGATTGCTCCACTGGGATTGCAGGAAGATGAGTGATGTGACAGAAGCAGTGCTGCTTTATTCATCCATTCACTTTTAAACCAGGTACTCTGTTCCCTCCCATGGCAGGCCCTCTTCCTGATTACATTCCCCCAGAAGTGTTCTCCTTCGAGAGCTCCACGGGGTTTACACTCTATGGGATGATGTACAAACCTCACAACCTGCAACCTGGAAAGAAGTACCCCACTGTGCTCTTCATCTATGGAGGTCCTCAGGTGAGTGCAGAAGCTAGGGAGCAGTGGTGTGGGCTGGCCTGGGTCACTCCATTGCCCTCCTGTATGAGCAGTTCCTACCCTATGCTGAAGATAGGGTACAGCATTTTGCCTCTTTGGTGAGAAGCTGCTTGGCCAAAGGTGTTGTAAGCAGTCGTGATTTCTGGGTCATAGATTGAGGCACAGCCATTTGTCTGAGAAGAGGTATGGAGCAGCAGAATTAGAACTGGGAGAAAGAGGAGTGCAGACAGTTCCTGCTCCCTTTCTGTCTACTCCTCCTCCATAGGGATCTTGTCCTTTGTTTCCACTTCCCTGTGTGTATGTGAGGGCAGCGCTCTGTCAGCACTGACCATTACCAGTGTGTGCTAAGGAGAGCTTGCTCCCCACTTCTCCTTCTCCCATTGCTGGACAGAAGGTGAGCCCTTTAGCCCTGCTTTGGTTTCCCCAACTCTGCTGTGGGGGAGGGAAAGATTCTTCTTCTGGGAAAGAACAGAAAGAGCAGAGCTGAAGGCTCAAGGTTGGGTCATGCAATCAGCAGCCACCCCTCTTGCTCCATGCCCATTGGTGCTGCCGTGGACCATAGTTCAGCGCTTCAGATCTGTGACACAGAATGGCTTGTTACTCTGGGAAGAGAGTTTATTTCATAGCAGACCACAAAGAGGGAGAGAGAATCCTGCAGCAGGGAGCAGAGATCATGAAAACTTTACGTTATAAAAGCATACAAAACAGTTAAAGGAAAGTTAATAACATCTGAACTTGGATTAAGAGGGGAACCTCTGGATTCCGTTACATATGTGTCCATTCCATACATATGACATTGCTGCTCTTCTATCCCAGGTACAGCTCGTGAACAATCGGTTCAAAGGAATCAAGTATTTCCGTTTGAACACTTTGGCCTCTTTAGGCTACGTCGTTGTTGTTATTGACAACAGGGGGTCCTGCCACCGAGGCCTAAAGTTTGAAGGAGCCTTTAAATACAAAATGGTAAGAGGAGCTCTGAGTCTGGCTCTTCATTTCTTTGTGCATGTATTTAGTGCCTTGTGAGGGAAAGGCGTCATCTGTCTGTAATAGCACAGAGGAGTTCTGGTGTGTGGTTGGGTGCTGCAGGAATGGAAGCAGCAAAGCTCTGAAGGTGGTTACCTCTGGGCAGCCTGAGAGTGGGGCTAACAAAGCTTACCTTTTCCTCTCCAATCCCAGGGACAAATAGAAATCGATGACCAAGTGGAAGGGCTGCAGTATTTGGCATCACAACATGACTTCATTGATTTGGATCGTGTTGGCATTCATGGCTGGTCCTACGGAGGCTACCTCTCTCTTATGGCTTTAATGCAGAGGTCAGATATCTTCAGGGTATGTTCATACATTGAGTACTTACTCTGGTGATGCAGGTAGAATTTTTCTCTTAATCTTGTAAACTTCCATGAATATTCATAGCATAAAGACACCCCATTCACCTGAGCACAGAAGGATATCACCTCTCTGAAACTGTGTAAGAGAGCTTTAAACTGTTGGACTGTTGAGCTTGCAGTAACTCAACTGTGCTGGTATAGGTGTACCATTCTTGGGTCACCTATGCTGAAGGTACCTTATATAGTGTCAGCTGTTGCCAGCTTTGTGTCTGCCAAGCACTTCATGCTTTGAGCCAGCTGAGGGAAATGATCCTGCTGGAAAACAAGACCTCTGCTTCTCCTCCCCTCTTTCTTGCCCTGAGAGAGTAGTTTCTTTGCGGCCTGATCTATTCCAGATCAGATTGCCCATGCTGCTTTGTAGCGGTGTGTTCTGAAGCAGCTAGGAGAGCAGTCTGGGGATGGGGAGAGATACTGAAAAGAGGTTCTTGTGATTTTGTGACTTTAGGTCACTACAGTAAATGGTCAGACTGCTCTTGGACAGGTCTCAAAGGTAGATATGATAAGAGCTGGATGTTGCTCTCGGGATGGGTTTTGTTCTTTGTGGCTGCTCTTGCTTTCTCTAAGTCCGACCTGAATGTTACTGGGAGGTTTAATAATTACTTGTCTCACGTTCTTAAGGATTATTGCCTTGCAAAGGGGTTTTTGGTGCTTTTTCTTCTTCTCATTGGTCTGTCTTTCACAGCCTCTCTGCAAGCTGGTGGTGCAGAGTAGTTTGCTGAGTCCTAGGGACCTATTGATCCCAGTTTCTGTTAGACATTCAAATGAACACAGGTTTTGCAACCTGCAACCAGAGCACTCTGCTTTTTGGACAAAAGCACATGTAGGTCAGAGCTGACCTGTGCTGATGTGTATGAACGGTGGGAGGGAGAACAAGGATTGCTTTTCTTTTTCCACTGCAGGCTGTGCATTGTAAACTTACCAGTGTTTTTTGGGTACTAAGAGTTGTACTGGGACAGAATTGTGGGAGGGAGGGACATCCCCCCATCAGGGTCAGGCATTGTCATTCCCCTGCCCATGCTGAGAGCCCTGTTGAACTTGCAGGTTGCCATTGCTGGGGCACCCGTCACGCTGTGGATTTTCTATGACACTGGTTACACAGAGCGCTACATGGGCCACCCGGATCACAACGAGCAGGGCTATTACCTAGGCTCAGTGGCCATGCAAGCGGAGAAGTTTCCTTCTGAGTAAGTTTGGTTCTTGTTTCTACTTTTCCTACCAGGAATGCTCGAGCCCCACAGACACGTTTTTGTCTCCTTGCTCTTGACAATTGAATCCTGGAATCACAAACGCTAATGCACAGATAATAATTAAAAAATAATAAATATCAAACCCCAACACTAATAAACTTAATACTTGAATGAACATTTGCATAATTGCAGGCCTTCCATGTAATCCCTTTTATGCTAGCTGTAATTAAAGACTATCTTTTATGTCTAAAGAAATGACAAACATATCTTCAATTATGATTAGCACTTTAGAGCCACATTAAGCTAGATGAAAAGTAGTTATCAGGATGCTTTCTGCATGGTTCTGGGATGCTGTCTACAAATGTTTGTCTCTCGCTTTTCTCAGACCAAACCGTTTGCTGCTGCTGCATGGATTCTTGGATGAGAATGTTCACTTTGCACACACTAGTATTCTGCTCAGTTTTTTGGTGAGAGCTGGGAAACCGTATGATTTACAGGTAAGGCCAGAATCAGGATTTAAAGGTGATGTGTGTGTCTTTGAGGAGTCCAGAACTGGAACTTGTAACATGGCTGTGCTGTGCAGCCTGGAGTTCTAGGGTGAAACTGTAGCATTTGAGCCTTACATTTTTCTAAAGGGAAGATCTTATGAATGCAGAAGTAAAAATATCAGGCAAATGAGCACTTAAGAGCAGTTGAGGCTGCTCCTGCAGTTTGGAAGCAGCACAGCAGTGTTCGTGCAGCGTGGAACTGGGTTATGCTTTTAATTAAGCCTGGTTCTGTGCAGATGCAGCCCAGCTATCCCACACCATGCTGCAGAACTGGGGGTTTGCTGATTTATGTGATGGCTTTGGACAGGATCTGCCTCTGTTCAGGCAGGCTGATCATCTCCCACACAGCTCTGGCTGGGTTGGAGGGTGCAGTGGGGTATCTCTGGGTTCAGGCACTGGAAGATGGGGTGTATTAGCCAAGGTGCAGGGTTAATGCAGGAGGTTACATGAATAGTTTGAATATGGTTTAAATGTTGGTGCCTCAGACTCTTATCAATACTTACGATTTTATTTTATGTTTTAGATCTACCCTCAGGAGAGACACAGTATAAGGGTGCCTGAGTCAGGAGAGCACTATGAACTCCACCTCCTGTATTACCTGCAAGAGAACCTGGGCTCTCATATTGCTGCCCTGAAGGCAATGTAACGGACCTCTGCAGAGCTCTGCTCCACTGGCTGCTTCACTGGACAAGGAGACGTAGGAAACTAGAGAAAATAGGATGGAATATTGCATTCTGGTGCCTGCCACATGTACACACACGTGCACACACAGACACTTTTTTAAGAGCAAATTTGGTGCCATACAGGAAATGAAAGCCCAGTGACCTGATAACTTGAAAGCTTAAGATGGAAATAAAAGCAAACGTCTGGGGTATAACACAGTACCATGGGTGTTCTCTTGGGGGAGGAGCTGAAACTGAAACCAACGTACTTCTACAGCACCAGATCTTCACTTTTTAATAGAATTATGACACAGTTGATGTATTTTTACAGTGTGTTCCTTGATATCTTATTACATAATACTGGATGATTTACTCACCACCCAGCGAGGGTTTACCTGAATGGTTCCAACTTGTATTACATTTTAAATGCTATCATATAGCTTTTATGCTTCGTGAAAGGGATGTGTCTCACTCCTTAGAAGCTGGTCACAAGGTAGACACATCACCTATCTAGATGTTAATTGTTTTTTAAGAAGAAAGACTTTTAAGCTGCTTCCTAAGGAATTGAAGTTCTGGATTCAGTTCAGCTGATGCCAGGTTCTTTTCAGTGATTTCTTCTCTCCCCAGGATAAATCATACTCTTCTTTCAGCAGCTTGAAATCCTATCCTGATTGTACTTGATTTCAGTGGGGAAGTGAAAAGATACTTTACTGTGATACGGGCATAACAATCTTTAGTTCTGACATGCAAACTAACTGAAGGCAAAGAGCTGAAACTCTGTACATTTTAAAATAAGCTTAACTGTGCAGCTCATTTCTCACTGACGTTTTCCCTGGGGCTGGTTTTGTAATACGTTTCTTCCCATCACGTCAGCATGACATAGGTATATGCATCCTGCTACAATTTTAAATCTCAGTACTCTAATTCAAAGGTCTACCGAGGATATGGGGAGGAGAGACCTTATGAACACTACATGTGAGGCAATATGAACTGCTTCATTGAATTTCCTGCTTGATTTAAGGGACTATTTCCCAGGTTTGTTCTCTGTTCAGTGCTCCAGTCCTGGGTCCTTTCTACGGCTGCTGTGTAGCATGATAATGATGCTGTATTGAGAAACCCCCTTCTGTATAGCTTAAAGTAACCCTGCTAAGCCTAAAGGATATTCAATTCCAGTTGTGTTTTTGCTAGTGAAGTTTTAACTAAGCAGCAGGCTTGGCTAAAAAGCATCGTAAGTGTGTGAAGTCACTTTTAACTTGCAACAGGTCGTTTAGGATAGAAACCCATAGCAAAATGATTCTCCAGTCCAGGAAATTCTCCCCTTGGGGCTTGCCTCTAAGGCTCCTATAAGTTTCAATGGTTTTCTTAGAAACATAAGAACTTCCTTTTCTTTCTGTTTTGGTGCTAGAGAGAAGCAGAGCATGATTTTCTTTTCATCTTTGGAAAACCTGGAATCACTCTCAGTGTTTGCGCTCTTAGTACTCCACATGTTGTAACCTTGTCTTTTCCTTGCTTTTGTACTCTTCAGCTTGATCCTGGGACTCCAGGATTTAACACAACCTGGCTGTTTTGTATCAAACCGCATCGCTTTTCGGTTAGGCTGCTGGGCATATGCACCAAAGCTATTGGAGCTGGTGCACTTAACGTGGTTGTAAAA
Source organism: Psilopsiagon aurifrons (assembly GCA_025447955.1). Classification (NCBI taxonomy): domain Eukaryota; kingdom Metazoa; phylum Chordata; class Aves; order Psittaciformes; family Psittacidae; genus Psilopsiagon; species Psilopsiagon aurifrons. The sequence goes on from JAOEHY010033235.1 coordinate 23,196, forward strand.
TCTGTGTATGAGAATAGGATCTGGGTTGGGGGGGGGTTGCACAAGAGATAGGCAACTCAAACGGGCATGTAGTAAATGCGAACGTCCTCCGAGGTGGGGATGTGTGGTTTGGGCTATTTTCTGGGTTTTGGATCACAGTAATTACATGTGGGTCAGTTAAAACACCATCAGCAGGTCAGTAACAGGCTTACAGGTTTATTTTTAGAAAGGACATGGCAGGGAAGGAACCCAGCTCCAGCTCCTCTAATGTCTCCTCCTAGTAGTTAATGTGGCTGAAGTGAATTCAGCATCCCTACGGGGTGTGCTCTAGTCAGTATTGAGACATGGAAACAGTTGCTGATGCATTTGAACTAGAACAACATGACAGTGAGTAGAAACAAGTATAAGCTGTTACTATGGAATTCCATTGTGCTCCTTATGTGTTTATGCTGTATTATATATATACATATATCTATATCTGTTCATATATACATATATGTATAAAATTATACGTGGATAGTATCACCTTTTCCAAGGTTGTTTATATTTTGTTCAATATTAAATTAACTTGCTTTTTGGGGTGTTTTTGTTCTTTTTCTAGAGGTGACTACCCTTGAATGTAAATGTATATGGTTTTTAAGACGACATTGATCCTTCTGTTTAAAAAACCGGAACAAAAATGGCCTTCAGCAAACAGTGCTTTTTTGGGGACTGAAGAACTGAATGTTATGCAAGTAAACCAGCCTAGGTTTTGATTTAGCACAGGATGTGATAAGTGCTGACATGGAAATTTTTAATGATGCATCCTTCCATTGTTTTAAATATATATATATCTCAAAAAGCTATTAAAGTACAACGTACTGTAAGTACTTTATTTTGCAACATAAATTATGTATTTCTTTCTTTCCTTCAATTTTCCCTTTACAGTAGTTAAGCACTTTCAGACCCCACGCTTCTCTTATCCTGTGGAAACACTGCAAGGATTTATCATCAGTGCTGCAGTTTCTTGCAGAGTTGCCTGCCTGTAGGTGAAGGTGTGAGAGATGCCTTATGAGAGATCTGATTTGCAGTCAACAGCTGAGTTCGCAGTGACACAGGAAGAAGGGCAAAGCCAGTTGCAATTGAGATGCAGAGGTAGGAAGCTGTTAGTGCTCAGGACTATTGCATCAGTATTTTGAGGGGAGTAGCAGTCCTGCACCTCGTATGGTGAAGTGTTGTTTGGCACTGGACCAGAGCTGGCACAGAGGGTGCTGGGTGCTCTGAGTACCTGCTCTGAGGTTGTACTCTGTAGTCCAGGAGATGATATTGTCGCTCCACAAGAGGTTTCCAGCCTGTTTTGGCATTTGAGATCATGCTTTGTCACTTCCTGCATGTTAAAACCTACTTTGCTTAATGTGAGTTTTAAGCAGAACTACTGAGATCCTGATGCAAGGGAAGCTGTCTGTGTGAGGAGAGACCATCCCTGTGGCTCTCACAAGAGACATTGTTGATGTGTCCCTTTGGAGGATATTCTGCCTTCATCAGAGGGGTCCTCTATGCCCGGGAGTATACCTGCTCCAAGCAGGAGCAGGATTGAGCCTTCATTGCATGGTGGATATTGGTTGCACAGAGATGAATGTTTTAATGTCGTATATTTTTAAGAATAGTTCTGAACTATGGGGATCTGAGCAATGAGATACTGAACTTGTTGAGCGCTGATGCCAGCAGTTTCTTCTCGTTTGCAGTGTCTGGGTTTGGTTGTGCTTGTTTCTGGTGGAAGCACATTAATTCACCCTGTTTTAATGCAGCTTCCAGCAATTCCTCTTGAGTGTGCAATGTGCAAAGCTGTTGAGTTTCACCCTTCATGTTGAAGTTTTACTCCCTGCCCCCCTTTGTCTTCAATTACTTCATTTATTCAGAACAAAGTATAATTAGTATCTACCCAGAACTGCTTAATTTTTATAAACCCAATGGAATAATGAGTTCAAAGCACCAAGTAAAGCATTGAAAATCAACTAACTTCATTAGATTAGAATGGAAAATGCATTCCCTGCTTACTGATGGCATTTGGGAATAGGCAATGGAAATAACTTTGGTGTAGTAATGCTTTAAGCCTGGAGCACTGTACAGCAGACGATGGAAAAGTTGAACTCTGAGCCTGGGGATCCCAACCTTTATTTCCTACCAGGAGAAGCGGGTCCTGTTTATGCCCTGTGTGAGGCAGGCTGGTTTGCTGCTGGTGTGAGATTCAACTTCTCAGTGAGGCAATAATGGAGTATAAATACATGAAATAAGCAGCCAGATTAGGACAGTGCCTCGAAATGCCTGTTTACTTGAGTACCAGGACCCTGTAATGACCTCTGTGCCCCTTAGGGTTCTCCGGGCAGCTTCCTTGGGAAGGGAAGAGATCCTTGTGCGGTTTTCCCTTGGATGTTGTGCACAGGGGAAGTTCAGGTGTTTAAATTTAGAACATGAAGAGCCTGCTGTTTGCGTTACCAGAATTGCATGTCTCACTCCAGTGGGTTTATTGGTCTCCCTCCCTCCCCTGCTTCCCAGCTCCATGGCTTTTAATCATGTAAAGTGGAGGCATTAGTTTTGCTGCATTTTATTACAAAACCTTTGTTGCAGTAAAGATGCTGCTAAATAAATTGAATTAAATGTTTTGACCCCTCCCCCTATTTTCAGCTGTCTCTCTTCTTGATGTAGCAGTTTGTGTGTAATTAAATCTCTTCCCTCATTGCTTTCTGGAAAGCAGCAGTGATGGAAAATGTGCAGTTTATATACGTGTTGGGTGTTCAGCAAAAGCATCTGTGATTTTTCCAGTCCCTTGTGGTTAGGTAGATGGGTACAGAGGAGGATGAGGCTTTCATTTGGCAGAACTACATTCCCCCTCCTGAATGTTTCCATGTGGATGCTGTTAGCAGCCCCTGGCAGCCAGCAGCTGGAGCTGTCGCACTGGGTTCAGCACATCCACAGCTTTGACGGTCAAGATGGACCACAAGGAAGAGGTGGTCCTGGACCAGGGAAGGAGGCCAAAGGGACCTGTGTGTAGCAAAACAGGCTACAAGAAGAGCCATCTCTTCATGCAGTAGCCAAGATACATCTCTTCATACAGTCTTCCAAGAGAACAGCCATCTCTTCAGTCAGTCACCTCATATTTAGCCTCATATATATCTTCATACGGGCCCTGCAGGCCCCCCTGTTCTGCTTAGTGCTGCCCCAAAAGGGCTGGGGGGGGGTGTGTGGTGTGATGTGTAAGGGCAGTCACAGTTCATGTTTTAACTCATTCATTCCTGATTCTAAGGGCAGCCACAGTTCATGTTTTAACTCATTCATTCCTGATTCTAAGGGCAGCCACAGTTCATGTTTTAACTCATTCATTCCTGA
>JAOEHY010033235.1:26640-43827 GCA_025447955.1 Psilopsiagon aurifrons
TTCTAAGGGCAGCCACAGTTCGTGTTTTAACTCATTCATTCCTGATTTCTAACCCGCAGGGGAGCACTCCCTGTTCTGGTGGCTTTCAGAAATAAGCCAGTAACTAACAGTGGTTGATCAGTTGCATTCTCACTCCCTCTGGGGTTTCTTTGGGGCCTACCGTAACGTGGCAAAGCTTCTGCAGGAGCCTCTGTGTGCAGTGCAAGCGGGGGCATGAGTGTCACACCAGAAAGTGGCTGTGCGCTTTCGGGTTGTGGCTGGTAGCAGGACCTGCTCATGCGTTTGAGGTAAATGTGTAGCTGTGTCTTCATCACCAGAAAGCAGGGAAGGAGATGTCTCCCCATGCTGTTGTGCCTGGTGGATTTTTGTTCTGGCAAAACGTTTCTGTCCTCTTCCAGGTGCCCTGAGGCCTCACAGTGTCCTGCAGTCTGGGGTGGGATGAGCAGAGAGAGCTACAGCTGCAACCCCTTCCATGGACATCGGAGACGGGGGAATCAAGGTGAGCTTTCAGATGCATTAGTTAATATAAACTCTGACAGTTCCTTGTGCTAGTTAGACACACCAATGGGTTTTACTCCTGGAAATGGCATTATTGTAAACTCATTTGCCAACTGTGCTGTCCTGCTGGTTTATAACGTGTTCCTGTTCTGCAAGAGCGGAGAGCCTGGCTTGCACTGGCACAGTTTTACGTTACATTCCAGAGTTTTGTGGCTGCAAGCTTTGCTTGTCTTGTCTTTGTCACCCTAGATACAGACATAAATAACATCGGTGCCATGGTGCTTTGGGGCAGGACTTGCATGGGCCTGATGCAGGGCAGGTGGATCCAGTTGGACACTGGTGCGCATACCCACTTCGTGTGCCTGCAGTTCTGATGTGCTAGCATTAGATGGGGGTGTCCCCATGCTCCAGGTAAAAAGACCCATCCGAGTTTTCATGGGCATCATTTTCAGGGCACTTTGCTCACCCACAGCCCCCGAATGCTCCGAAGTGCTGGGAAGGTTTCTCCCCATCCCTGGTGGGATGGCGTCCATTGGCACCTCGGAGGCTGCTCTGTTGGCCATGAACAAGCACAGGGTTCCCATGGAGACTCATCCCTCCCATCACCTCCTTTCCAGGCTGCAACAAAACGTTTTCCACCACGTTTTAAAGCAGGTTCTATTGGAGTTCTGCGAGCTGTCGGCTCTGTGCTGTCTGTGCCTCAGTGCTGGAGGGAGCTAGGAAACGCCCCGGGAGTCAGGGAGGGCACTCGCCTCTGCTCTGCGCTGTGTGGCCTCAGGCACAGTGGGGCTTTCCCCACACTGCTCTTGAGCTTCACATGGCCATGGTTCAGCAGTGCCCCTGATATCCTGTGCCAGCAGCTGTCAGTGTGCTGCTGTCGTGACTGGGACATGGAGCAATGCTCAGACTTGGTCCTGAGTGCAAGAGGATTCACTCTCACACCAAAGTTTACTCTACACAGAGCTGGTGCATGAGAGCACAGAGTCCTGGCTTGTGGTTTGTGATAAGGAAGGAGTGATGGTGAGGGCCTGGGGCTGCATCCCACTTTGTGCTAAGCCACTTTGCATTCTGCCTCTGGTCTTTGCACTGGAAAAAAGCCCTTTTGCTTTTCTAACAAGGATGATTTTGATTATTTGCTATTCCCTTTCTCTCCTACTTTAAATTTCATTAGCAATAGAGGAGTAAACAGTGTGTACGTTGTGTGGGAGCAGCAGTGGCTTGTGGTTTTATGATTCCCCCAGCTTTGATTTATTGCTTTTTACATGTTTTAATCTATTCCCCCACACCCCCTCCTGCCTGTCTCTTTCTCCTGCGCAGCCCAGCAGCTGTTGGTATCAGTGAAATGACTTGACATTATTTTGCTCTACTTTGTTTCTATTCATTGATTTGTTGAATGAAAACTATTTATTCGGGGCTGATGTGAGGGATTGGAGCCTTTCAGGAGGAGGTGACTCCCTGGTGGAATTTTGCTCCAAAACGAGTGGAGCGAGAGCTCAGTGTTGAAACAGCCCAACCAAAGTCCCCGTACCTGGGGTTGTGCAGCAGCAGCAGCTCTAAAACCTACAGAGGTGTTTAGTAGGAAAAGCATCTTCCCTTTCCCCAGTGCCCCCTGGGCAGCCCTGCTGGGCTCCTGCCAGAGGTGAGTTTGGGGTTCCTTTGGGATGCCAGCAGGCTCTGTTGGAATGGTGGGTGCTGGGTAGCAGGTATGTGGGCATGGATGGGTTGTTGCTTTCACCATGGTGAGCACAGCGTTGCTGGAGCAGCATCTGAGTGTGCCTCTTTACCTCCCGTGTTCTCCATCCCCTCTGAGCTCATCCCTGCTTCAGTATCGGGCATCGCGCAAAGATACTCTCTCGATCCTTCCTGGGACCCAATAAACCTGGAGAGAGGGTTACACCCCCCCAAAATTGGTGCCTGCCTCTTCTCCAGGAGAAGCGATGGTGATCCGCAGGGTGCACATTCCCACCAGCCTGGGTGCTGGGGTCTGAGTGTTAACACTGGGGAGAACGTTGGATGTTGAGGTTGTGATGTCTGTGGCTGCCGCAGGTCTCAGGGTGTTGATGGTTATCCCCAGGAGGACCGGTGGGATGTGTGGGATGAGAGGAGCTTTGCATTGCTGCACAGACAGGGGTGAGGCTGGGAGAGACGTCTGTGCTTTGTATCTCTCCCACTTGGCTCTCCAGGTTCGGAGGCCAGTGGCCAGCAGCCAGTGGCTTTTATGGTTTTTAAAGAACCCCCAGACGTGGTCACTGCCACCTAAAATGACAGAAGCTGGTTCCCTGCCAGCGCTGCTCCGAAAAATCCCACATCTTTCCCTCCTTCCATACCATGCACACAGCTTGAAGGGCAGGTTTTGCCTGGGGAACACTGTTTGAGGGATTCAGGATCCCTTTTTCCCACAGAGCCCCGGCTCCTTTCTTCCTGGCACAATCAGCCCTCTTGCCGCTTTTCTTGCCTTTTCTTCCAGGGCTTTCCCACATTCTGTTCACACCTTCATGAATATTCAGAGGCCATTGGCCATATGAAGCTATTGAGAGCTCTTGTTAACACTCCTCCTAATGACATGCACCTTCAATAGAAAACAAAAACACAGATAAGAGCTTGTTAGCGGAGACCCTTGTTCCCCACCTAACAAGGTTTCCATTGACTCGGCCACTTGTGGTGACACACTGCTTGCTCTCGCTGTTGCCTCTTTTGATTTGCAACTGGCTTTTAGGGAGGGGTTTTCCTTTATTTTTTATTCCTCTTTTTTCACTTTTTTGTCATTTTATTGTGCAGTTTTAAGCTAATTAAGACCAAGGTCAGCCCTGCCTGCACAATGAGTTATGGGGCTACAATGAGCACGGGGAGCAGCGTGCTGCAGCCCCAAAGCAGCGGGCGATGGGCTCTCCTGCCACGCATGGGAAAGTTGTGCCGCCAGCGGCATTGCTCTGCCCGTGCCCAGCAGAAGGAGCCACAGTTGGGTCAGGAGGTGGTTAAAGCCCAAGAAAGGCTCAGAAAAGGGGCTGGGACCACCCGCTGCGGTTCCCAAGGGCTCCCCTGGTCCCAGCACATCATCGGTGGCCAAAGCGCTGTCCACAAGGCTGTGCTGGGGGGGTGACTCTTCCAAAACATGACCAGGCTTCTGTGCCAGCATTGCCATGCTCCTGAGATGCTCCCAATGGTGTTGCACCCGGTTTATACAGTCATAGAATCGGGTCGGTTGGAAAAGACCTTTGAGACGATAGAGTCCAACCATTAACCCAGCACTGCCACGTTCGTCACTAAGTCATGTCCCTGAGGGCCTCATGTACATGTTTCATGGACACTTCTAGGGATGGTGACTCCACCACTGCCTGTTCCAATGCCTGGCCACCCTTTCAGGGAAGAAATCTTCCCTAATATCCAGTCTCAACTTCCCCTCATGCAGCTTGAGGCTGTTACCTCTTATCCTGTCACTTGTTACTTGGGATAGTTGGCTCTTTACAGAGAGCAGCACCCTGTAGCTACACCCCCAGTGGCACTGTTTGCTTTTCCCTGGGACAGAAATCCCATCTGGCTTTGGCAAGTCTTGTTTCTCCATCCTGCAGTTGCGCTTCGCTTCCCTCCAGCGGTCAGGCTTTCATCAGGCAGAGCCCACCCATTCCACACCATGAAATGCCTCACTTGGTAGTGGTTTTCTTTGGCCACAGCTTCTTATCTCTGCTACTGTTTGTCATCTTGTCAAGGCCCCTGAGTTTCTATGGATACTGCTCCTCAAACTGGGGACAATTGATGCTATCAGTTAAGACAGCATCGTGTCGGAACTCTTCCAGAGGACTTTATGAAGGCCCAGAGATAACTTCCCTGCAATGCCCTGTTCTTATGGAGCTGTGTTTTCAGTAACAACCACTCAGTTGATGCTCCATGTATTTGGATTTTCTAAGCATTGCCAGGCCTAGAGGAAAGATCAGTTTTTGGCAAATAGGATTAGATAGAGGGTGATAGGGGTTAATAACAAACCACCAGATAATTTATATATGTATATGTTTATATATGGATGGATTTAAACTGAAAGAGGGTAGATTCAGAGTAAATGTTAGCAGAAGCTCTTCCCCGTGAGGGTGCTGAGGCGCTGGCACAGGGTGCCCAGAGAAGCTGTGGCTGCTCCATCCCTGGCAGTGTTCAAGGACAGGTTGGACACAGGGGCTTGGAGCAACTGCTCCAGTGGAAGGTGTCCCTGCCCATGGCAGGGGGTTGGAACTGGATGAGTCCCTTCCAACCCAAACCAGTCTGGGATTCTATGATAACCATCATAGTAATGGAAGTAAGAGGCACCAGAAGAAAAACTGCCATGGAATAAAAGGACATGTGCTTTACTGTGCTCTTTTGGGACTCTCTGGGAGGAGGGAAAGCCTCTTTTTTTCCCCTTCTTAATGCCCATCTTGAAGACAGACACATGTACAAAGTCAAGGGCATGTGGAGTCTTTCTTCTGAAAATGATACTGCTTGGCAGCTTCCGAATAGATCAGCTAAGCTTGTTTTCCTTACGGACAGCAGCATAAGCAAGCAAAATGAAAGGCACGTGATTTCCAGAGGGAGAAGCAGGCAGAGGAATCATAGAATCATAGAGGAAGACCGTGCTGGGTTTATTGGGGCTTAGTGAGAAGAGGTTGAACAGGAATGGCTTCACCCATCACCCAGCAGTTTCTCCTTCTCCTCTTGCCATTTCTAACAGATCCAATATGTTTCCACAGACAAATGTCCTTCTCCTACTGAATTTCTTCTGCAGCTGATTTGGTATCTCCAGTCCTGCAGGAGCCAGCATTGCCTCCATGCTTGTCCCAGCTCAGTGTTGTCCTCCCTGCTCAGGGGAGCAGAATGGGAGCACGTTCCCGGGGGGATGTGAGCTGCTGTCCAGGGAGCCCCATGTTCTGCTCCTTGGCGCTCAGACACCACTTCATTTTTCTGTGCCCTTCTGCAACCATAAAATGTAGACATTTAATGATTTCTCAGAACTATCAGGAGCTTTGCAGCCTTTCAGCCAGACAGAGAGCCCCGGCGCTGCTTGCATTTGCTCTCTGGTGTGAATTAGTATCTGGGGACGGGAGGCAGCAGAGGAAAAAGCTTTGATTTGGATTTGAGTTTTAGCTGGTGATTACAATTCTTTATATGCTCTAAACAAGTTTATCTGTCCCTAGGTGGATGTGTGCTGCCAGCAGTGCTATAATATCCACTGAGGGCTGCCCAGAGGTACAGGAATAAACTCATACGTTATTAGCTAATACAGGGAAGTGATTCGATATGGGTCTCAGAAGCTGGAGTAGATAAATAGGATGATAAATGTTGGCATTAGCAGACGTGACTGACTCCTCTGTCTCTGTGATTTGGTAGTGCCCAGTAATTAAATAGTTGGAGCCTAATGTATTTTAAACTAGAGCTGCAGCCTGTAAATCACGGCGATTATGCTCTTCCCCGCTGTGCGCGCTCGGGGTCGGGAGGAATTTCCACTCCTGCGCCGCAGCTGTCCGCAGGCTCTGGATGGGAATTGCATCAGTCGGGACTGGGAAAGGCAGCCCTGGCCCTGCTGCTGGTCCTGGGGTACAAACCCATTCCCAGAGCCTTTCCGTCCCAGCAGGGCATCGTCTCCAGCCCGGAAGGGTCCCAGCCCCGTGTCCTTTCCATCTTGGGCTGTCTCATCTGTTCTGGCTGGAGCAGCTTTTGTGCCCACGTGCAGCGCGAACACACCTGAGATCACTGCAGACCCTAAAAACCTGGGTACAAAACATCCGGGGGGGGATTTGCTCCTGAACTCGGTGCTGTGTCACTGTGTGCGCATCGGCCCCTTGGGCTGGTTTTGCTTTCGGACATGATTTTCATGGTTCTTCTTTTCAGTGATCCCAGATCCATCATTTGATTTACGCCGAGGTTTAGTTTTCTTTGCAGCCAGCTTGCAACCTGGCACTGAATGAGAATGCTTTGTCTTTTGTGTTCTATAGGTGGTCCAAGAAGGAGCCCCGACCCTCAGCTTGAGCCTGCGCTGAAGTCCAGGTTACTTTTTATCTTTATAAACCCCTTATTTTCATTTCTCATGCTGTCAGTGGCCAGACCCGGTTCTTCTGCAGGAGGTTGGTCCCATTACACAGCATTTCTCCATTAACATTTAGCAAAGGACAGGTTGAAACATTTCGGTGCCGTTCACCCATTTTACACCTTTTAACACAATTCCTGGATTAGCTCAGGCGTTCACTGGAAAAATTCTCTGGCCCACGCATTCAGCAGACAGCACTTTACAGGGGACCTGCTCTAATGACCCTGCCCCCATGCAGAAACGCTGCCTGGAACCACAGCTGTGACAAAACCATCCCTGCTCTTCCTGGATGTAATTATTTTTCATACGGTCCATTTTGTACCTCAAATTCTCTCCTCTCCCCGCTGAAGCATTTTAAATAACACAAGTAATTCTGTGGTGTCACCACAGGTTATGGTCACTGAGGGCTGCTGCCGCTGTTCTGCTCACAGCGGCCATGAGAATCTTTCCTCCCGCAGGAAGGGTAAAGATGAGTTCAGTTTTACCTACGAGAAATGTTTCTCCTACTCTTTTTATTAGTAGAAGCTGGTGCTCTTCAGCCCACGCCTGAAGCAACAGCTAATGCTGCTTGCAGCAAGGTTAGCAGCAGATTAATGACTGGGGAGCAGGAATTACTGGAGAGGAGTTTGTGTTTAGGTGTAATCCTCCCCGCCAGGCTTCGCAGGGTGTTTGCTCATCTGTAAATCATCCCATGGCTTGGTTTTTCCATACGCTGTTGCTGTTTTGCCTTCCAGCTTATTTTTGGCCTGCCTGTTCCAGGTACTGCTGTGATACATGACCCACGCCAAACAGAGGGACTGCAGCCTGTGCACTGGCTGCCCTTGGCCAGCGGGAAGTTGAAGGACACGGCGACCTTTGGACTCATCCAGCTCCATAGAGTTAAGGATCAACCCTCTTTCCAGAGTCCCATGGGAAGTCCCTCCTTTCCACGCTGTCCTGTCTCTCAGAATCTGAGTCCCATCCTTTGAACAGAGGCTTCTCTTTATGCTTCACATGTGAGCAGGATGCACTGCAGGTTGCCCATGGACCAAAGGGATAAAGTTTTACAAGCTGTTGCTGAATGAAGGAAGATGTGAACTCTTCCTCTGAAGAGACACCAGGGAGTCTGTTGTCGTGTGAGCAGGGAGCCACTAAACAAAGATGTTGGTAGGTGCAGGTATAGAGCTGGCAGAGCCGTTGAACTGTAGTTGCAGAAGGAAACTGGGAGGAAGTTTTCCCATCATGGGAAAAATCTTTGGAGTGTTCCAGCTGACACTGGGTGGAATGGAATAAAGTACCTTCAGACCCTGATGTGCATCAGCAAAAGTGGTGGTAGGGTTTGCAGAGCCTTTCTCTATAGGCAGAGATAGTAAATGTGGCCGTGTTTGCTAAGCTCCTTTGTTCTGGCACCTCTTAAAGCAGCAAAAATGGGTCATTTCTCCAAGCATGTTACCAACGTTGAGTTAATTCATCGGCGTGTGTGTGTGGAGTGGCAGACAGGAAAGCAAAGGGGTTCAGGTTTGCCTCCAGCCATCTTTTATGGTCCAATCAGCCAATTTTCTATGTAACTATAATAAATCACGGCGACAGACACACAGGATGGCATTGTCTTTATGTAATTATACCATAAATGGCCCCATTTTCTCTCCCAGGAAAGCGCTCCCAGTTCCTTCCCTTGCTGGAGAAGGCTGTTATCCTGAACACAATAGGGCAAATGCATTTGAAGAACATATTTTGTAAGCAAAGCCTGAAGAGATGGAGCCCGCTCCTTTTTCCATCGCGCGTCTCTCACTTGGCTCTTTGCTCCAAGAGGGGATTTGCAAAGCAAAGGGAAACAATCTTAGAGCTCAGGAAATCGAGCGTGAACTCCAGGACTGAAGCAGAAGCCTCTCGCTTTCCATTCCTATCCCATGGCTCGCCACTGTTGCAGGCGACTTAACAGTGAGCGCACAGCAGGGCAGGTTCTGCCTGCGAGAAGCCAGATAAACTGTTCTCCTGTGGGCACTTGCAGTTATAAAACCCACACAATTTGTGTACAGCAAAACTTTGGGGACCTCTTGCCTTGGCTACTGTTTTGATAACTGAGCTTGTGTTGTTTCTCTCTCCCCCTGCCCTGTCGATGATATTTTTCCTTCCCATTTGCTTTACAAAAGTGAAAGAAGGCCTTTTCCCAACAAGGATGTAAGACTTCCATCAAATTCACCATGTCACTGGAGACCCAAAGCTAATAAGTCGATCTTGTGTCTGTATAATAAACTATTAGGTTTTTATTTTAAGAGTTGATGGTATTAATTAGGTTGATATGGCCCATAAATCACTTGATTTGGCTGAGCCCTCAGATACTTGTAATTGAAATTAATAGAAGTGCATCTTAATTAATCTGATTAAATCCTGGGATAAGCAATGTGCTGTTTGCAGCATCCAGGAGCACACTGGATGGAAAAGGAGTGTTTTAAGGTAACGCAGCTTATTCACCGGAGGGTCAGTTTGGCTCAGCTGGTGAATCGAGGTACAAGAGTGGAGCTGCAGAAGATGCAACCCAGAAAGCGGAGCAAGGTGAGAAGCTAGACCTGTGAAGTCAGGCATCTCCTGAGACCTGGCAGCCTGGCAAAGCTCATCACAGCTTCAGGACCAGGCGAGGAACCGAACTTCCCAGACTCACAGCAACCGCTCTGGTTTTGGGGCATCCTCACCTTTCATCATTTGGCACCCATAAATGGATTCCCGGAAGGTGAGTGTAAGCCATTAGTGAGCACAAGCTGTGGCTTGATCTCCTTTGTGGTCACTATCTTGATTCTTCTCTCCCTTCAGTGCTGTTGAGAGCAGGTAACATTTTTTTTCCAGGCGTGAATAATCAGTTGATCAGTTCTTCCTTGCTCAAGGTCCCTGTCAGACAGCCATGAGCACACCAGGATGAGTGAACAGAGCAGGCTGGTGTGGAGGTATACTGATGTGCCCCGTCCAAGACGTACCTGCTCTACAATTCCCTCCCATCCAAGAGTATTTCTTCTCTGGTGAAGTTTCTGGATACTGGATGGTGGCAGTGGGGACCTTATTGTGGCTTGCCTGTATGTAGGACTGACTACACCCTCCCCTGGGATACCCACTGCAGTGTGTTCTCACAGGGATGTACCCATCTGCTTCCCAGCACTGGGAGTTACTAAACCTTGCTGGACTGACAACACTAGATGCTCAGCTGGTGTTTCCATCTAGTTTTTCCAGAATGCTGTGGGATGGCAGCTCTCAAGATTGATGTTCCCTGTCTGTACAGCCCAGACAGCTGCCCTGCAGCCTTCTCCCTGCGCGCCTCCTAATTTGCCTAAATCCTGAGTTTAAATGAGCTTCCCTAGGGATAAGAGTGGAATTCAGACCCTGTGGTCCTCCCGAGCCTTGGGTCTCTGTTGCCCACAAGCGGTCTGTGTGGGATGGTGGCACAAGTCAGGTATTTACGCCAGTTCCCCAGCAACTGGATGAAAACCCCTTCCAAGGGGATCAGAGCAGGTTTAGCAGCAAAGCACCAGCCCAGGGCTAGTGCAGCCACAGGTTGTTTCCGTTAGAGTACAGATGCCATAAAATATGTTTTCTTTAAAACCAGGAGCTAATATGATTATAGCAGTTGGATTAATCTAATATTCTCCTTCATCTTCAAAAGAGAATTGCCTAAATAGCCAGAGAGATGTTTTATGAGTCCTTCTTAGGGGCTATCAGTCAAACTTCCCAAGAAAGGCACTGATGCCCTTTTTGCTTACAAGAGGGAAATCTGATTTCCCCACGGCTTCACTCTCAGCCTGCTGCAGCCTTGCAGTGTCATAGCTGCATCGGGAATGGGCTGGACATCATTTTCTTCCACTGGGCCCAGAGAAAAAACCCACATGGAGGAAACTTGTAAGAAGAAAGGGAAAGCAGCCCAATTAGAGGCAATGATCCCTCTGCTCTCTGCCCTCTCTCCCCCTGGATGAAGCTGATATAAAACAATAGCTTTACTGGTGAAAATTTTAATTGAGGAGTTCAAAGGAAGCGGCGGAGGCTCTCTTGATCCCTCGCTGTGTTTGAATGCCCCGGTGCAGCGGTGCCTGCTGGCCACAGCACTGACCTCCGGTGTTAATTAGTGTTTATCTGAAATCGAATTAGCTCACGACTGGCAGAAAGCAGAGTGAGAATCAGCTATAATCACAGATCTGGGTGATTCTCAAGGAGAGGTAAAAGCAGGGCTTTGCCTGCTGGAGCTGACATGAAAATCACTCTGAGAACTTCACAGGTTTTGCTTTGTTTTTCTAATACTCTTCACTCAGATGGTGCTATTTCTCTTACTAATACCCCGTGCTGCCTTCATCTTTGCTGAGTCTGCTGCTCCACATTGCTCACTGGAACTTAAACCATAAACCAACACTGAACAATGATGCATTATTTATAGCAGACCGAATGCTGGGAGGCTGACAATAGTGCAAAGCTGCTCTTTCTTGTGGCCTGTAATCCATAAATAAATACATCATCTATTTCAGTTTGCAGAACTGTCTGATGGGTGGGAATAGCCCGTGTTATCCAAAGGCACCAAGGTTGCTCTGAGAGCCAGCACCTGCTTTTGGGGTAAACTGGCCATTTTTGAGAATTAAAACTCTTTATGTAGATGGCATTGAGAGAGAGACAAACCTCCTTGTGCTCATCTCTGGAGCTCTCTGGAAGGCTTTTAAAGGGTGGTGGGGATAAAAATGTGTAAAAGCATCAGGTTCTCTTTGTGAAAGGACAGGCTAGCTGAAAGTATCTCAAGCAGCAGGTATGTGGTCACAGTTTCTGAGCAGCAAATAGCCAGAGATGTGAAAGTCAAACTTCTGCCTACCATGACCATCTGCAGACCTTCACGTCGCACTGAAATGAAATCCCATCCTCGGATCAGATCCAGATCCCAAAGTTTCCAATGTGCAAGGATGGTTCTATTCTAACCTTGGTTTTGGTTCTGAAGCCATCTGAAAGGTGGTCCCTGCTGCTTGTCCACGCAGTGTGCTCATTGGTGTGGAGCAAGGCACTCTGGAAACAGCCCGGTGGCATTTATGCAGTGTCCTTGGGCATTCACTGCTCTATTTCCTGGGCTTAGCCACAAGAGGGTGGCATGATGATGTGCACCAGCAGCCTCCCGCTTCAGCTGCTTCGCTTCTCGCATGGCATTTTATAGCCAGCTCCGTGGATCTAATAAAACCTGGGAACAGATCCTCATTTTTGGCACGTGAACACATTTCGCACTACAAAGGAGCCTGATGGGTGTTTCTGAAGGCAGCCCCGGCTGTGCAGGATTCTTTGATGTTACATGTGTTCTTTATGCCCAAAAGCAGCCTTAGGAGGTAACCGTAGCAGAGTATAAAATTTAGACTAAGCTTTTACTTGGTAACTGCTGTGGGGAGAAGTCCACAGATGTTGTTTATGAGCAAATATTATTTTTGATAGCCATGCGTGTTTACAAGACAGTGATGTTCTATGTGACTCCTCTATAACACGTCGGGATGCTTCTTGTAGGTCCTGATTTGATTATAGCTGATGGTGAACAAGCTGGTTAACAAATACACACACAAAAGACTCACATGACAGCAAGGGAGACTAACTGGAATGAAATAGATCCATTTCACCTCACATCTACCCAGCATGTGTTTGTAAGTCAGACCATCACTGACCCAATGCGAGTGACTCGTCTCGAATAATGAATCAGTTGATGTGACTCTGCATAAAGCAGATTAGCATTTGATTTTGTAAAGCTTCACTTGGGCGGCAAATCCCAGTGAGGGCAAGGAACAGGGCACAGGGCATGTCCAGGTGGCAATAGGAACTGAACAGAAAATACCCCGCTCCAAGTTTAATGCACAAAGCTTTCTAAATGGTGGGATTATTTTACCTTACTTTAAGAAGGTGTTTTTCCCTGTGCAGGCAGGCAGATGATGCTGATACTCAGAACACACCTGAGCCTCGCTGCTGTTTCCCAGCCTGGCACTCATCTCAATCAAAACTCCCATTCTGGATCCGTGCAGGCTGCAACCTCAGGGTGAGTCTCTGCTCACTCGTGGCCGTAGGGGCCTCCTATGCAGCAATCCCTTTTGCCATGAACACATTTTAAACACAAGCTTCTGAATCTCATTACTTGCTGCCTTTTCCTCTTCCATTTGTTTTTCTTCTAACAACGCACCTGCCAATATCTGCCCCTGAGCTCCGTTTTAAGTAGCATTTTCCATAGTTAATGTCCCACTCTTGCTCCCTATCTATCTTTGGCAACTGCTGACTGCCTGCAGCAGGACCAGAGGAAGAGGGAAAGCCCTCCCTGGGTATAACAATAACACAACACCCATTCCTGGAAGAATGATGAGATGGGCTGTGTTATAAATATTTATAAGAGCAAGCGTAATGAAATGAATGGGTACTACACTGAGGCTCCCTTAGGCTTTGGTCATCACATGTTTTTTAGCTCTTTTCTTTCTTCTCTGTGATACAGAATTGTCCTGGTGTCCCTGGGTTGTCGAGCAAATTGCTTATTGTGCTGCTCACTTACACAATGCATGTTATTATGTGCAACCAGCTGCTCCTGTTTGGCATTGCTCACACATACAGAACAGGAGGCCACAGACACTCTTCTCGCCTGGAAGTCAACATTCCCTCTAGTGCCGAAGTTGCTGCCAGACCAGAAGAAGCCTGGCAGCAAAGCGAGTCCTGGTGGAAAAGGTCCCTCAGAGACTTCTTTCCTGGGAAGACCAAGGTTGCAGTTTTGCAGGGTTTGAGCCGACACAGCTTTGTGCTGCTGTTGAAAGCTTCCTCATGCCTCTGCCTGCATGTTCCCATTGCTCTCCTTGTGCTGGCACTAACTTCTGGGTGATTGCACGGAGCGCTGGAGCTGATTTTCTTATTGTTGTTGCCAATTAAGTTTTCAGCACCATCCTTCCCTCTGTCCAGCTCCCGGCTCATTCAAGCACTAATGCCAACACAAAGGAAAGAGCAGCCAACTCTTCTGGTTATTAGAGCAGCTTAAATGCATCTTAAAATGTCAAACTCAGTGTTGCAGACCTGTCTGGAGTCAGAGATGGTCAGAAACCAGAGCAAGGCTGTATTTGAGACTGGAAAGTTTAATCCTGCTTGGGAGAGAAAGAATCTAAGCGTGGTTCCAAGCATGTTTCAGGCACTGACCCCCTGTGAAATGGGGGCTGAGTAGCTGCAGGCAGCGCTTCATACCTGCCAAACTGGAGGGCATTAACAACTGCATCCACGCAAGCTTCCACTGCTGTAACTTCAGAGCTGTCGCGCTTGGCAGTGTGGGGATTTGTCTCTGAGCTGCTGTTCCTGATCAGTGATCTGGGGGGGGGCACACTCAGTCTGCAAAGAAAGTGCCTATTCCAAATCAAAACTGTTCTCTGTGAAGTGGATTAAACTAAGGGAATATAAAGCAACCTTCGCCTGCAATAAGAACAGCCTCATCATGGTTTTTAGAATAGCTTTTCTGCTTTAAATTGCTGTCCCTTGTAACTTTAAATTCACTTCCATTTCTCTCATTTGCTTTAACTGCTCTGTCCCTGGACCACAGCTTCTCCATGCTCTGAACCTCAGTCCACGGGAGGCAGCCAGACACCATTGTCAATGATAGGATTCAGCCTGGAACTGGGACAATACTGCACTGCCTGTTTAATAAAAACACACAATGGGCTGTGAATCTTCCTGCTCCTCACTGCTTTCTCTCTGAAATGGCTTTTCCCTGTTCTTTGGGTTTCTCTTTCTTTGGGTTTCTCTTATCTCATTGTTCTCCACCTGCACTTGTTTGGTGGTTTGCACAACTGGATCCTGGTAGTTGGTATCCTACAGCTGGACGTGGACAGGGGCTGCTCAGCATGCGTTTGAGTTCAGAGCACGGAGAAATTCGGGTTCAGATGGCTCTGTAACACATGCTGCTGTGCTTCAAGGCCTCTTGCATCGACGCCAACCTTTCAAAAGCATGGATCTCCCCTCGGCTGCATGGGAAAAGCTCCTGCTGAACTAGAAAAATCTATAGCTTTGCTGGATTTCCCTAATGAGCTCTTCATTGCTGGGTCTTACACAAACCCACGATGTGTACGATGTGCTGTCCATATCCTGACTCACCACGCCTTCTTTTTTGGAGCACAGAAGTGATGTCTCCCAAAAGGGGAACAAAAGGCTCAACTACAACCACCTGCCACTTGCTGCTGCTCCTCTTTGCCATTCACACTTTCTCAGCTCAAAGTTATCAGAGATTTGCAGCTA
This sequence comes from Psilopsiagon aurifrons, assembly GCA_025447955.1. Classification (NCBI taxonomy): domain Eukaryota; kingdom Metazoa; phylum Chordata; class Aves; order Psittaciformes; family Psittacidae; genus Psilopsiagon; species Psilopsiagon aurifrons. Next base: position 41,411 of record JAOEHY010033235.1, read on the forward strand.
TTAAAAGGTAGAAAGAAACTCCTCACCAACAGGGATGAGAACATTGGAGAGTCTGCAGCACATGAATGAGGGCTTTTGCTTGCTCTAAGTATTGGGGCAGAAATGCCATTATGTGGGGAAGGAATGTCCCTTCTGTTGGCATGTCTGCTGTCACTTTGTTCTTTATGGACTCACAGCCAGGGAGTTACCTGATCCTTCCCAAATCTAAGTGGCTCTTTCTCCAGGCCCTGTGTCCTCTGTTAGCACCGCAAGAAGTCATTTCGCTGAAGCAGCTGATGTGTGACACCAGGATTGCCTCCCTGCAGCCACAGGCCGGCTCCTGTGGAGGCACAGCCAGGCAGCTTAATAGCTGTGAAGGAGTCTCCCTGTGGAAAAACTGGCTGTAAAGGCTGAGTTTGTCTGTGAGGATGCGGGTGAGAGGGGTGGATGGTGGGGACTTGGTGTTACTCTTGAAGAGCACATGTGTTGTCGGTGTGAAAGGAGCCGGTGCTCTGGGTCGAGTTACTGGTGCTTTCACACATCAGGGGCTGTTTGCTACGTGCCCAGGGACAGATACTGAAGGAACATACCTGCTGCAAGGTTGGTTTTGTCAAAATCCTGGTTTAATTCCTGTTTCCACTGACACGCAGGAAATAGAGAGGTGCCACAGAGAAATCGAGTAACACTGTCACACCTGGCAATGACAATTAAATCCGGGTGTTTGGAAGCTGGCGCCTGCTTCTAATCCTGACCTGGTTAGGTCTAACCCTGGCAGGGGATGGGTTAATGCCTTAACACAGGCAGGTGTCCTTAGCCAGAGTGTGCTGTATTTTGCAGACCATTAGCAATTTTCATTATTTATTATGCCAGACTTGCCTGACATTTTAGGGAAAAGTTTCCTTATTTAAAGGGAGGGAGAAATGTCTGAGATTTGTGGAAACAAGGGCAGGGGTGTGTCTGAAACCACCAGCAGACACAATGAGGAGACACTCCTCTACAGCACAGTTAAGGTGATTTGGCAGCACCTTTAAAACCACCTCACACAGAAAGAAGCAGGTGGGAAAGGCCCAGAGACGAGAGGAGGGTTTCAGAGGTTGTTAATCTTAAACTCCACGCTGGAGCAGTGCAGAAGGGAGCATGGCCCCTACTGTCCCCTTTTCTTTCCCCAGGGCAAAGCCTCACTGCACATCTGCCCAGAGCAGGGGGCTGCCTCCCAGGTCTGTATTGATGGTGCTAAGTACTAACTCACAGTGGCGTAACTCAGACACATGGGAAACCTGCTTCCCACCACGCAGCCTTTCTGGTTTAAGTTTTTATAGCTCATTATACAAGGTAATAAATAGGAGAGTTTGTATGAAAAAGGTTTCTTTTCTCATGTTCTGCATGGCTGGAGCCCTCTCTGCATTCCACACCGCCGGATAAAGCATCCCGGTGTGCCAGGCAGCCTCTTCTCTTTTCAGGGACCAAAACAGACCCCCCCGATACATCTGCCCTTCTGCTTGGTGCCAACCACTGCTGCCTAAAGGTCGTGGCGTCAACAGCCTTCAGGACTAATCCTGCACCTGCAGCTTCACTTTGTGCCCGGGGCCCAGCCAAGCTGGGGAGGCAGCAGCCTCAGCCTCCATCTTCCAGCACCCTTCGCTCTCTGCCCTCCTTCCCACTGCTTGGCTTGGCTGGCGGGTGGCATGCAGATACGCATTTTGTTGGCTTTAAAGACAGCTGAGAAGCACAGGGTGGACTTCAACACCTGGAAAGCCCAATGAAGGATAGACACCTGAAGGAGCTGTCGAAATGAGCCCCGTCGGGACTGCAAAGCGATGGAGGTACGGTCACTGCGTGTGTCTGGGCAGCAGCCTCACCTCCTCCCCACAGACACCGGCCTGCCTCGGCTGACAGCGGCCCTGCGGGACGGCGGCCATCAGCCCTTGATGCTGCGCCCATGCAAGCCACACACCTTGTGCCTTCGTGCCTGTCGCTCAGTGGCGGGCGGCTGAGGGTCGTCACCACAGAGCGTCCCGCAGCGCCGGCAGGACAGAGGGGCGGGCGGAGGCGTCCCCCGGGAGCCCCGTGAGGGGGAAGACAACGGGTGGCTGTGGTAGCGCGACGTCCTCTGCGCTCACCTGTGGCAAAAAGGAAAGAAACCTCCCAAATCTAATGAGGAGGGAGAAAAGAATGACTGAAAAGGCACGTAAATTGTTTGTAGCCCCCTTGTGATGGCCCACGGGGGGCGGAGGAGCCCCGCACCTGCCGCTGCAGCCCCTTCCCGTTTCTCCCCCCTCAGGAACCGGGGCCGCTCCCCGCGCCGCGGGCTGGCAGCAACCTGTTGGCGCGGCCGCTGTGGAGGAGGGCGGGAGCAGCCCCCTCTGCTCGGCGGCGAACCCGCTGACAAAGGCGGGGCAGCGGCAGGACAGGGCCGCCCCCCGCCCCCCGGCAGCGGG
>JAOEHY010033237.1:0-30258 GCA_025447955.1 Psilopsiagon aurifrons
GCCCTCCTCTGGACTTGTTCCAACAGTTCCATGCCCTTTTTATGTTGAGGACACCAGAACTGCACACAATACTCCAAATGAGGTCTCACGAGAGCAGAGCAGAGGGGCAGGATCACCTCCCTCGACCTGCTGGTCACACTCCTTTTGATACAGCCGAGGACACGGTTGGCTTTCTGGGCTGTGAATGCACACTGCCGGCTCATGTTCATTTTTTCATAGACCAACACCCCCAAGTCCTTCTCTGTAGGGCTGCTCTCAATCTCTTCTCTGCCCAACCTGTAGCTGTGCCTGGGATTGCTCTGACTCAGCTGTAGGACCTTGCACTTGTCATGGTTAAACTTCATCAGGTTGGCATCAACCCACCACACAAGCATGTCAAGGTGCCTCTGGATGGCTTCGCTTCTCTTCAGCCTATCAACCAAACCACCCAGCTTGGTGTCATCGGCAAACTTGCTGAGGGCGCACTCAGTCCCACTGTCTACGTCACCAACAAAGATGTCGAACAAGACCGGTCCCAACACCAATCCCTGAGAGACACCACTTATTACTGGTCTCCAGCTGGACATTGAGCCATTGAGAACAACTTCTTGCATGAGGCCATCCAGCCAGTTCTTTATCCACTGAGTTGTCCACCTACAAATTGATGTCTCTCCAATTTAGAGATAAGGATGTCATGTGAGAGTACCAAATGCTTTGCACAAGTCCAGGTAAATGACATCAATTGCTCTACCCCTGTCCATCAGTTCCGTAGCCCCATCATAGAAGGCCGCCAGATTGGTCAGGCAGGATTTCCCCTTAGTGAAGCCATGCTGGCTGTCACCAACCACCTTGCTGTTTTTCATGTGCCGCAGCGTGCCTTCCAGGAGAATCTGCTCCAAGATTTATCATTATCTGTAAGTAAAATGGGGGAAAAAATAAATAAACAAAATAATCATCCTACATTTTACTGTAGTAATAAAGCTGCTTCCAGGATGTCCTTTCAAATCAGTGACTGTGGTTGACACAAAGGTCTAACCTGATCATTTACGGAGTGAAAAGCATTCAGCTCATGATTACTATATCACAATCAAAGGCAACATGTTGAAAGTGGTGTAGCGTAACCGAGGAGAAAGTCTGAAAACACACAAGGTTTTAGTGGAAGCCAAAGCTATTGTGCTATGTGGAGTTTTGAGACATTTGAGCACGTTTAGGAAGGAGTTTCGTGGTAGCCTGGTTGTGAAGTTACAGACACAGGGTCTTCTATCTGAACACATTGGGTTATTCAGGTATTTACTGTGCTTCCATTTCAGATTATACAGCATAAACTCATTTTTAAAATCTTCTCTTTCTTTTTCATATGTAAGCTCATCTGACAAAAGTGTAATTCAAAAGTTGAAGGAGAAACATATGGAACAACCCAAAACAATAAAACACACTTTCAGTTTTTAATATTTGAGGCAAATTTAGTTAAAACTTCAGTGTGCTTTTTACTACTTGTTACTATCTGCTTCCAAAATACAAATGTTTCCATTGTATTTTAGACCTTTGGTGTCTCAGAAAGGAAAGACCTTGCTTGAAAATTCAAAATCTTTTTACACATTTTTATGCTATTTTTAAACTTTACTTGAAATTGTGGAAGCACTTTTGATACATGATATCTTCTTTTAAATCAACATTTATACAGAATATAAAATTACAGTTAAGCTGAAAAGCAGAGATTTCTCACTGAAATTAATCTGCCTTGTCAAAAACATTTTCATTGATACTGTGTTACAGTGAACTGGCTGGTTTTCTGTGAGTGCATGTAATTTTTTATGTAAATCTAACAAGCTGTTACTAGGTGCTCATATTTTGATTTAAACCATCTTTGTAAACAGCAAAAAATCAACTGTTTACATAGGAGAAGGCAAATATAAATACAAATAATCAGAGCTCTGGTCTTTGAAAGACAGCCCCCAAAATGAACCAACATGCAAACTGGTCTCTGTTTTCCACTGTCTGTACAAGAGCCCTCAGGTTATCAAGGCATTAAGCGTGAGGCAGCTTGCAGAGCAGCAGAACCTAGAAGCTTTCATTCTCTTTCAGAAACAGTGGTTGTAGACTTAAGCAAACACACAGAGAAGAGCAAAGATGCTGCGCAGCTCCTGAGGAGGAGCAGCAGTACCTGGCACAGGATGTGCTTGCACAGACTGGTTCACATCTCCCTACCAGGCATGCTGGGGCGCTGGCTCCCACAGAGAAAAGCAGGGGTTTACCCTGACCAGATGCTAAACTGGAAGCTGTGTGGTACCATGAATTTTGCATTACATTTAGCTTCAGCGAGTTGGGCAGATGCTCAGTGCCCTCTGCTTTTAAACTCTTTCCTGGACACTCCCAAAAGACACATACCTAGCTCATTACATTTTCTGTGCAATGTGGGATACAGCACCAGGCGCTTGTGGACAGGCAGGTCCCTCCTGTTCTTGCTGTGGAAGTGAGCAGAAAGGGGTTTAGTAATTCTGAAAATAAAAACCCATGTGTTTTTATGACATTTCTTTCTTTTTGACATGTCTTAAGCAACAAGAGAAGGTAAAGAGATTTTTCAGGATTTTTTTCTGATATAAAATTTTTTTTTCTTGTTTTTTTTGCATATATTCATATCCAAATTTTCAGGGAAAAATATGAAAGAAAATCAATGTAAAAAAAGAGAAAAAATAAAAATAATAATTAAAAAAAAAAATAGACACACACCACCAAATCAATTCCACATATAGCTGTAATGGGGGATTATTAACAATTATCTCTGCCTTAAGATGGGAAATCAGCTTTGGCATTAGCAAAGTCATCTCTGAAGGGAGTCTTAAGCTATAATTCTGCACAGTCACACTGGAGTGGGAGATACTGGGAACTCTAATCTGCCAGTGTGGCAGCTCTCCAGGAGAGAGTTCTGCAGGGAGCAGGGTGCCAAAAGAGAAGATGAAGTTACCATGCTTGGCTCCAAGAAGCTGTTGTACATTGCATGAAGGCCACAGGGGGTGCCTAGTCTTTCTCTGGAGACACTGCCTTTGGCAGAGATAACTTGTAGGAAGATGCGTATTCTCGTTTCCTTCTAAAGGAGCAGTTATGTGGCTCTCAAAGTTCTCTCACTGCAGACCTCTTGAATTGCTTAGTATTGCACCAACAGGAAGGATCTTGGATTCTTCCAGCCGACACAGGGTGCACCAGTCTTATTTGCTTGTACTTATATAAAACAAAACAACCCACACGCTCCCTCCAAAAAAATCCCCAAGCAGCTCCTTTACAGAAAACACTTTATTTTTTAATCTGTGTGTCTGAAAGAGAAATGGCAGAAATACTGCTGCAGTTCAACTATAAGATTTATTTGTGGGTAAGATATAAATATTGGCATCTCTATCCTTACTAAAATACCCAGATAAACAGAAAAATTTCCCAATAGCATGAAGAAATCAATGGTAGAGGTTAGCAGGGATAATCAAGCACACACTTGAAATCAGATCACAGTCTTCAGAAGCTTGAAGTTGAGAAGCTGACTTAATATCTTCTGTGAAGGTCAGGAAGATGTTCTGCATAATGGCAAGATTAAAGAGATAAAACCTTATATAATAATTAGCCAGCAATTGCAAACTTTGACCAAATTCTTCCTCCGCTTGGTCAGAGAAAATGAAGAGGAGGGTTTTGAATTCTGCAATTATAATTGCACTTACGGATTGGAAAGGGTAGCTCATAGGAAGTAAATCCACAACTTGAAATGAGAGTTAGCTGTGGGGAAATATTCACTGATGGTGTGAAAGGTTCTTCTGTTGGCAAACGCTGAGCTGACTCAAGTGAGCCCGTTCCTAGAAGGTCCCATGTTCTCCGGGACAAAATGGGTATCATCTAGTTTACAGCAGCTGAATTAAGTCATAAAGCTGAAAAGTCCAGCTTCTAAGACCGAAATATACCAGTGGAAAAATGTTTAGCACTACTGGAAAGACTGTGCTTCTAGCAGATTGATTTTCCAAACCTGTGTTGATCAGGCAAATCAGGCACTGAATGCATGATTCCCTTTTTCTGATGCATGCATAAATACATATCCAGACATTAATGTGAGGAAAGCAATGCATTTATTGGAAAGCAGAAAAATCTCCAGTGATGACCTAAGCAACTGCAGTTGTGTTTGGAGTTTTCCTCCATTACACACAACAAACATTTTTGTTGTGTTAAATGAGCATGATCGATTGGGTAAAACAATGTTCATTTGCAAAATCTTTGCACCCAAATGGAGGCTTTTAGTCTTTATTTCATAAACCTTTTTCTTTCTCTTTTTGTTCCCTAGCAATTTACGACTAAGTCATAAAATCAATTTTTGGTTGATTAATTTTTGTCCCCAGCAAAAAATAACACAGGGTTTACTATTATCAGTTACAGTATTCACTCTCCGACAGATTAAAACTACATCCATTTGGAATCACAGAAATGTGAGATGAAGACAATCTTAAAGTAATATTATTCCATGCAGAATATATTTATCAAATGAAATTTATGAAACTATTAGAAGGTGAGGACAGGTTAGTGGTCTAATCATCACAGTAAAAACATTTAGATTCTACCACTTGACAATCTTGGCAAGGTTACGTCAACCTGTAACCTATCTTAGGTTAACAAGCTGCAGTACATACTGAATTTGGAAAGCCTGACAGCAACAAGTCACTCTACTTTTTATTTTTGAAAAAGTAAAAGGTGACTGAGATGCAATTAAGAACCTATTAATGTATGTTTGTCATACTGCTTTTACTGTGTGCATTAATGTTACTGGGCAGAAATGGATTCCTACTTCAAGTTACAAATCGTTAAGCCTCAGAAAATTTGCTTCCTTAAGAAGAAAAAGTGCACAGTCCCTTAGGCTGAACAAGCTTCCTTGAAGTTGAGATCTTTTACTCCTTGGCCTAAATACTAATTCCCATCTTTAACGATAGGATGGAAATCTTTTATTCAAGGTCTGTTTAAGGTGAACAAAGTGGTAAATATCATTGGCTCATAGTCACAGATTCTTCCAACTTCACTTTCCTATGTCACACACCTGATGAAAGCATATCTAGATATTAAGAGTCATTTCAGTTTCTTCCTTCACTCGCTCTTCTGCTCGTCATTCAGTAGTCTGGATACAGAGTTCAATAAGAGCAGAGCCAACAGCACCTCAGATCTAAGGACAAAGGAGGGCTTCAAGCAATAAAACAAGAAGTCTGAAGCCATTTCAAGTGTGTTGTACTAAGGAGTTGATTAGATCAGCACATAGTTTTTAGCCTGTGCCAGTCTACCAGTGATACCCCTATTGCCCCATTGTTGTGGCTATGCTCATCTATGAGAGTCTGGAAGCTGTAGCTTCTACTATGGCATAAGCATGAGAAAAGGGCTCTGATGAAAGCAAATTTTTGGACCAGGTTATAAACCCTCCCTTGTAGAGTGCCTTGCTGGCTGCTGACTGCCTCAGTTCTTCCCAGATGAAATTCCTTGGCACATAGTTGCTGTAACACAAATTACCCTGAACGGCTTGAGCTCAACTATGCTAGATAGAATCACTGAAAACTGTGTCGAGCCTCTTGTGGACCCTCTTATAACCTGCAGACTTAGTGAAAAGAGGGAAAAGCTGGAGGAGAAGAAGTGCAGTGATGTTAGGTTATATCTTGCGTCTTTCTTTTACTTGCACAAGGTAAAAGGAGGTAGTGAGGGATTAGGCAAAAGTGTAGCTAGCTTCATAATGATATAAGTTATATACCAAAACTTTCATAGGACAAGAGCCCCATTTCTATAATGTATATCTAGTGTACGTATAAATGTGTATCACACAGATCCTGCGTAAAATAAGTGAACAGACAATTGCAAGAGACACAAACATGACACTGGATCCTGATTTATACACATTTAGCACTTCCTTCACAGCTGCAGTTCAGATGACCAACGAGCTTCTGCCCCAGCTGAGTCCTCCCATGGAGATGGCCTTAACATGGAAACCACAGTTGACCATTTCAGGCCACGCTGCATCTAGTGTTAGTGCAGCACCTTCCTCTCAGAGCCTTGATTAGCCAAGAGCAGCCTGTTAGGGGACATTCCTGCCAACAGGGCTGAGAAGGCACAAGTGTGATGGCATCGTGTGAGGCCCAGGGTGGAGGGAGTAGCTTCACTGAATTTAAAAGAAGAGCTTGTATTGAGCTGACCAAGAAAGAAAAGTGAAAGAGGGAATGTGGAAATCCATTTTTAGAAGTGACCTTACCACAGTTTATAATGAGCATCCTGGGTTTTTCTCTGAGTCATGGAGTAGTCAAAAGCTGCTTTATACAGTGCATGTCCTCAGCAGTCTCTGTGGGGCTTCTCTTGGCTTGAGACAGTTAACTGAGTTCTCAGCCCAACATGTGTAGCGCGTTCTTGTGGTCATCTCTGCACTCACGTATTGCCACAAAATATTTAGCAGAGGTGCCAGCTGTCTACTGAAAGGTGCCTTCGCTGTGTGTATCCACCTGCCTGAATCTGAAGTTGACACAGATGATCACCAGTCTGTTATAGACACCAGTCCCCAGTGAACAGCTCCAGTTTTCCACCTCCTACATGTTTTCTCTGCAGAGATGGAATGATCCGTTTCAATAGGGCTCTTTGGCTTACAATCAAAAAATGGTTTAAAGTTACACTATGTTTCTTCTTTTATTATTTTTCCTTTACCAGGATATACCAGTAGCTTAATGTTTAAGCCGTTTGGTTTCGGATTTTTTTTTTTTACAGTGTACCTAAGCTCCAGGGTTCCTTTGTTAAGGAAACTAATTCTGTTCAAGACTAAACCTGGCAGCTTTGCAATCAGGCACAAACAGCCTGTGTGCTATGCAGCCTGTCTGGGTGACAGGCTTGTTTTCAGTTTGTCAAGGAGGGGGCTAGGTGGTCTGCTGTATCCAGGGAATCACAACATTCAGAGACAGGATCAGATTTTCAGATAAAGCAGCTAAGATCATATTCAAAGCTCATTGAGGGGTGTTTCTTTACCTTTGTCATACGTGTCATGCCTTGGAAGAGGAGTAACTAGTTAAACACCAGATGAACACTTAACCCCTAGAAAAAAAATCCTATCTTTTTATTCTCTTTGCTTCATAAAATTGAATTAGGTGTGCTTTTGGTGAGGAGATACCTAAAAATGTATGTGGGATGGTGCCATGTAAGTAAGTAACATATTCAGTTGAGGTAAAAGTTAAGCCTGAGACAGGCTCAACTGCATTTTTAGTAGCCCTTCCTCGCTCCATGTTGTTCTTTAAAAGAGCTGTTGAGGCTTCCTTGAAGGCTTTGGTGCCTCTGCTGGAAGTAGAGCCTCCATATAGCAGCTTGTGTTCCTTAGGTCTTGAAACCTGGGCAATAATTGCTTTTTCTGCGCTGAAATGACTCCACCTTCAGGGCTGAGGAGACTTTAGGAAATTCTGTGAATTTTCCCCAAATCACCTGCCAGACAGCCCCTCTGGCTTCAGATCTGAATCACACATACAGGATTTTTGTTAAAACGGGGTATTTCTGCTGGAGGGAGAAACTGAGGCCTCATGCATGTAGGTCATAAGTGATTACCTTATGTACTTTTTGCAGCTGCTTTAAATGGGGTCTTTTTTCTGTGAATTATGGTACTCTGATAAGGTACATTAGCAAACAGGATTTCTGTTTACAGTTCTGTAGAGAGAGGACTAATGCTGCAGTGTAAATTTGAGAAAATAAGGTGTGCGTTTAAATTGCCTTATTGCCTAAATATGTGGTGAGATAAATAATAAAATCTTTTTTCCTAGAGCTGTGAAGCTTGACAGGTATATTTGTTTGAACTTTGGGGATATTTCTGCTATAATCCTTCAATACAATACAAGTGCATTGAGAAGACTATGATTCCCTCAATTGGTAGAATTACTTAGAGTTCAAGAAGGAACAAACCAAATATGTTTTACAACCCCACACTAATGATTCCTTAGCTGCATTGCAGGAGGGGAGAAGATAAGGCAAAATGCTGGGTCTTAAAGCTGTACAGTGTCTCATGTGAAGACAAGAATAATGGACATTCGGGAAGCAGATTTTCGGTAGGGGCGTGGATTTTTTATAAGTTGTGAGATTTAATATCAAATATTCATAAGACTGAGATAAATGTGTGTCTTATGACATAACATTCAGGTGTAGAGGGAAGAAACTGCCTTAGAAATAGCATCCAATATCTTTGGAATTTCTTTAGGACCTGACCCTGAGGTGGCTGTATGTTTTTATAGCACAGCATATTTCTTCAAATGAAGAATCAGAGCAACTGCATCTGGATTTTTATTTTACTTTTTTAAATGCTGACTGCCATTCCCCTTACCACAGACAGTGAGATGGTGAGATTTCAACATGTTGCACAGAGGTTAAAATGGACTCCAATTTCTGCTAAAGCTTCCTGTGGGGAGATTTTCAAAAGCTGTGTGAAGATCTGATGCTAACTGATGCTAACACATTTCTGTGCAGATGTACCAGAAAGAGCTTGCACATATGCTGGGTAGGGGAATAAATTATCCCAACTGAGGCCTTGTGCTAAGACAAATGCATTGACTCTGGCCCCTGGGCTAGGTGAAAGTAAGATACTCTTGCTAAGCCCAGGAGCTATGACAGTAGAAAATCAGACCTTCGTTCCCTGGATTGCACAGCACCAACAGCTGTGGATTAGGGAAACAGAAGTCTAACAAATTTTGGAGATTTTTCATTGCATTCTTCTGTTTTCAATATTTGGGGGTGGGAGGGGCACCATTTTCTCTATTTCTTGTTATTTTAGTCTTATACAGAACACTACCCCCTTTCTGAAATCTGAAATCTAAAGAAATCTAAAGAAAACTAATCAGAAAGCAATATATTCATTTTCAGAAAAGTCAGCATTTTTTTTTTATAAAATTTCTGTAAAATGTCTATTATTTCCCCCTTACAATTTTTTTCTGAAATATTAATAAAAAGTTTTGGTTTTCTTCATGGATCCAGTTAAGCAATTTCTGCATTCTGTTCAAAATATTACATTGTAAAAATCAAGATTAATATGTACTTGCAAAATTATACAAAAACCCAAGAGAAACAAAAGGTGTTTCCATGTTGTTGAAGAAAAGCTGGGTTTGTGCACCTTAATGAAAGAAACATATTAAAATGGGGTTTTGTAGAAATTATTGTCTTTTTCCTAAATGTTTTTTGGTTTTAAAAATAAAAAGTATTGATGAAAAAGTTTTTGCCTCCAAAATGTGACATCCATTGAGAGTTACCTGAAACTATTACTTCTTTTCTAAAAGAAGGGAAGCCAACATGGCTTTCTATTGCCAGCAGGGATTATTCTGCTTTTAGAGTCACGTTTTAATCATATATTGGATTAAATCAAAGATAACCTATCCTTCCACCTCGTAGAGAAAGAAAAAATACCTGAAAGGACTAATTAATTCAAATACCAACAGAAAGCTATATCGGATGAAGGAACATCAGTGCACATATGCATAGCAGCAAGGGGTGGGGAAAAGATCTGACTGGTTTTCATTAATTTTTCATCACTCATTGCAACAGTTTGGGGAAGGTCATTGCACCTGAAGGTACTTATTGTTTATTTCTTGAAAGGACAAACAAGAGACAACATTGCAACATACACAGCCAGCAAGGACGAAGTGCCAGTTTAGCAGGCTGACACAGCGTGATATGTGGATGAGCATATCAGCATTATAACTACTTCTCCACAAAACTGGGATCAGGTATACTGCATGGGACAATGCTGGTGGGGAACCCCCCTCTTAGTTCACCCCGTCAAGACCACTACATGTAATCATAGAGTGGTCCTAGAAACCACACAGCCCTCAGCAGAAACCTGCATGTACTCACAAGTGTGATCTCCTGCTTGCTGAAAGAAGGCTTCTGTGTAGTTTACTGGGCTTTAAGTCAGGATATTGGGAGGGTTTATAGAAAAAAAGAAAATGGAAACTTCTGGACAGTGTTTTTCAAACTACAGATTTCAAACTACAAATTTCAACAATTTGGTCACAACAGAATCATTGACTAATCTGCAGCTAAATCTTTACTCATTAACTTAACTCAAGCTCCATCATGAGTTTTAGCTTCAGAGAATCTTTCTCCACCTCTAGTAAGGCTAGTGGATGAAGTTAGTGCTGCATCCATCTACTGGAGGAAGATCACCCCTGAGAAATTTACTGCTTCTGAAACAAAAGGGTTTCTGAGCGGACAACAAAGCACGTAGATATGCTGCATCATGAGTGGTTCATAGGAGTGGTGTTCCTCTTTCATTTTTGGCCCTGGTTTGAGTTTTGCATGAAGAGAACACTTAATCCAGCTGCATAGAAACTGGAAAAGTTGCAACACCCAGCTAAAGTTTTCATTGTGTAAAATAAAACTCGCTCCAAAAGCATAAAAAGGAGATTAAATTCAAAAAGTCTGGGGGGTTACCCAGACCAAAACTGTTGTAGAGAGAGTAAGAATTATTTCTGTGAGCTTTGCATCCTTTCCTACAAAAATTATCTACCTTCTTCACTTTGTGTGAAGGGCTAAATACTTCATAATTGCATAATGAAGACATTTCCTATTATTTTCTAAATGTCAATCAGCCCAAATCCCTGTTGGACTCTGCATACGTAAGGGGTGCTTGGGAGCAGAAGTACATATAGGTATATATGTGGTTCTTGTGTTTTTCCTGACACCCACTGGAGTCTGGTGGTGCTATTCGCTTCCCTTATAGTTATATTATCATCAAATAACAGAAGCCACATAGGCCTTCTAGGGCACTTTAAATAGTATATATCAGAATGAAAGGGAAGACTCCAAATATCGTAGAGGAGGAGGGAGTAAATGTAGCTCAGCTCCTTTTCTTCTAGTTGGAGATACAAAGATACAATCTGCGAGCATGCAGAAGTGTGTCACATTAAATCCAACAAACTTTTATGTTCATGAGTTCATATACCTTTTTGACATTACCAATCCTCAGCTAACATAGTTTCATGAGAAATATCTGGATGGGTTACCTAATGCCAATATTGATTTTGACCTCACCCTGCCTGTGCAGGATGGAGGATTTTTTATGTCATTTGTTTCTTTTTTGTGAAGATGGCAGTGTACATATTTGCTTTCTTTCCCCTACTCTCCACCATCCAAGCCTGCAAAGCAACCAGTAAAACATGTTTATTTTTTCCCCTTTCTCTTACTGCAGTCATGTTTGTCCATAGTACCTGCAAAGTTATATCTCACTGACCTGAGCCAGTAGGTAAGACAGAAGAGATTCTAAATAAGACAAAACAAAACCATCAAACACCTTTGCCACACTCAGGCATTTGAGGGGGTTGGGAGGGAGGATTAATTCTGAGCTCCTTTAATTCAAAGAGCACATACTTCATTAAAGACAGCGTTTAAAAGAGGCAGTAGCTGAATGACATGACCTGTGTTTTCAGGAATGGGGAGACAGGTGGGGAAAAAAGAAAAGGAAGCATGGTGGAACTGTTGGGGTGATCAAGACAAATGCAACTTGCTAGACACAGGTGACCAAAGCTTCAGAAAGAAAGCACATGGCACTGCTGCAACTTGGAGTCCCATCTGATATCTATTCCAGTCAATACAGAATGTGTTTCCTGACTCAGTGACTAGCCCAGGCACTGAGGTCCTGTTTCATGCAGTAGGGACTGAGCTCATAGGGGATGTCTGCTCTTGCTGTGAAAGAGTGTTCAAATGTCAGATGATGAAGTAATTCTCATTCACAGTTGTTCATTTTACCTTTGAAGGGAGGAGGGGAGGAAGACATTAAATAACTCCCATAAAATTTGTCATATATGTAGGAAAAGGTTTCACCATTCTTTTCTTTTTTAATGCTAAATTAATTTTTCCAACATTTTGCAACCACCTCAAAAAAAAAAAAAAAAAAAAACCAACCAATTTTGTATCATTAAAATCTCAAGGTAACGAGTTATTTATTATGAACCTGAGATATCTTCTGGTTAGTATTTTATGGTCACATTCATCATCAAATCTCTATCCCATTGTTCAAAGAGCACAAAGAGGTCTTTCTTCTTAGAGAAGAAGGCTTTTATGTAAGCACAGATTGCTTGCAAATTAAAATGGAAATTATTTTCTAGACCTAACAGTGCCATTAGCTGAATGCTATAAAAGACCCACTTAGAAAGATACAACTTTCCTGCTACCAGAAAGCTTTTGGACTCCATGCTCAAAAGGTGTTTTTCTGAAACAACAAGTCCAAGCAATCTGATGTAAATCTGTAGCAATCTGATGTGACTTTATCAATGTTTTTAAAAAATAAAATCAATTTTCTCAAAAATTTCAGAATTTGTGTAAAAAGTGTTTGTTCCCAAAGTGAGAAACCTAAAATACCCCCCAAAAAAAAGAAAAGATAGCAGGAGAAAAAAAAATGTGCACAAATAAAATATCTTGAACATAAATTTGAACTAACTGTCTTCCCCAGCCTACACTAAGAACTCATCTGGGGACCTCAGAATTAGAAACATAACAGGCTAATGGTTTATGAGCAAGAAGTTTATTCAGCAGGACTGTCACACTCTTTGTAGCTTGGACAAAGGGTGAACCTCTAAAACCCTCGTTGATTTACAAGAGCACATGTTAATGTATTAAACTGAAGCTAATAAGACCATGTGAAGAAGATAGAAAGGAAATTGCAGTGGGTTTGAGGAACAAAGAAAGTGAACTTGGGAACAAAAAATAGGCCTCCTTTGTCAGGTGAAGAAGAATCCCTTATCGACCGTGCTGGATAAATGAGTTCAGAGAGACTCAGAGACCTACTGAGGTAATGCATGGTGATGCTAGGAAATAAAATAGGGTTTCATGATTTTTTTAATTTAGCTATCTTAACAGCAAGCCTCATTTTCAAACCAGAATAAAGTCATGTCTGCAGAACAGGAGGCCAGAATATGTCAGAATATACCATAAACACAACTGGCATGTAAAACCAATAAAAGTTAAGAGAAATACATCCGCAATTAAAATTTCATGAGAAAAATTTATATATTCACATGCAAACATACATACGCACTATATGTCTATACATGCACTAGATATACACATACACAGACTTAATTAAGAGGTGTGGGGTTTCAGAAATGTCTTACATTTAGTAAGTATTAGAAATGTCTTCAATGGCTCTTTAGAAAAACATGACTTAAATTGAGAAATTGAACTGATTTAAAACAAAGTATATTTCCTCTGGAGGTACTGCAGAGAAACAGAATTGCTGACCAGTCTCAAGCACTAGGTGTATACAAAAGAGAGGTTTTCACTGCATTTCCTCCACTGTTATCTTACACAACAGCTCAGGTGATTTCTGGAACTAATTCGAGACAAATGGTAGACATTTCTTGTTTCTGACAGTTACAAATTCCAACAGGCTTAGAGAGCCATTAAAACTTCAGGAGGAAAAACTGCCTGTTAAATTAGGCAGGGGTAGACAAACCAAGAAAACTTGGAGCAATCCTAACTGCAACTCAACCTGCCTGTTATTATTTTGCAGAAATTTAAAGCTTGCAGTTTGTGCATGCATCATTCTTAGTTAATTCCAGGAATATTTAGCCCCTGGCTGTGCTGAGGGCTAGTGCTGAAGAATTGGAGCGAACAACTGCGATAGAGGATGTAGGTGGACAGAGATCAAGTTTAAACTGCTGTCGGATTCCCCAAATCTCCTCTTTTGTTTGAATGAAACATCCACTTTCCAGACTCTCTGATATTACAAAGAAGGATATAATAATCAAATGAAGTCCTTCTCTTGCATCTGAGGATCAGATTTCAGTCCTCTGTTGTAAGTTTGCCTTTCTTCTGCTGGCCCCTTCCCGCAGAGTCATCATACCATGACAGGAACATCAAGCCATCCTTTGCATTCAGTGCAACACTGCACTGTCAAAAGAAGTTTTGTGCCTAGGAGGGATAGATTACTGACACAGCTCTGGAACCTATGAGATGATGAGGTAGTGCATGAAAACATATGAATCAGGATAATTCTGAACTTCCCATGTGAACTTATTTTTAAGATGCCTGTTTATCTAGCACACTGGCACTGGCCATTTTTTAGAAGATTGCTATGTTTGCCGCTCCCAAAACTTTAATTGAGAGAGCATTCCTGGCTCCCTAGATAAGAAGACAGTTCTTTCCATTTAGCTCAGAGAATGCAAAGAATGTGCTTAGTTTCATAAACAGCTGTGATTTTTCTCCAGTTTTCTAATACTAAAAAAGAACCCCTACAACTAAGTACCAGCATTTTTGTTAACCTTATTTTGATAAACCTACAATTGCTAATCATGCAAGCTAATAAAAAAGCCAAATTCCTTTAAAATCCAAAAGTCAAGCTGTAAATTAAAGTGAGGCACATGTGAATTATTTAATTTCTCCTCATAAAATTGCTGAGACCTGTGAGTTCCTCCTCACAGATGCATCTGGAAAGAAAATACCTTCAGGGATACCTTTATCTCCCTGCTATAATTCAAGCGATTATTGGAGCAATCACTGATACAAATGAGATTACTTCCAAGTGAGGTCATTAGCATAAATCAGGACAATAACCATAACTGCAATACGTCCAAATATATATAGCAAAACTAGGAACACAGAGCCATAATGTGCTCTTGAACAGATCAGACAAACAGGATGCATGGAAGTGTACAGTTTTCATCCATCGTACTGAAATACCTGTGTCTATGTGCACTGTTTTCAAATTCACATGATTTCCTCTTTTTTCTTAGATTGCCCACCACTAATCCCATGTCATAGTTGAAGCCAAAGTTTGTGAAGCAAATCAGAGAGGTAAATCTGATAAAATGCTAGCATATACAGAAAGGACTCTGAATAACATTTTGTAGAACTTCTAAAATTTTGTCACTTTTTAATTTTCTTCATTTTGATTTCTCTGTCTCCCCTTTCACTGTTGTTTAATATAACTGATTTTCAGAAGCTATTTAGCTGATAAAAATATTCACAGAGAATAATTGAAGTACTTAAAATTTGTGTGTGTGTGTGTGTGTGTGTGTGTGTGTGTGTGTGTGTGTGTGTGCAAAAATCCTTTAATAGTGGAGAGACACTTTAACCACAGCCATGATCAAAATAGACCACAAATCCCACTTTTTCAGCAAGCAGGAAGAATAAAACACAGGAGTTTTTCACTTCTTACCAGGAATAACTACAATAGGAAACAAAATTTTGTATATGTATATCTACACATATGTAATTGCAAAAGACTATGTGAAAACTAGAAAAATTCTGTCTACTCTGTTTTAGAAGAAAGTGTTGCCTACAAGGTAGCTCAGAGGATGCATTTGCAGCATTGAACAAGTGTAAGTTTATCAATATTCCTTAAATTTAACATTATATTAAAGATCTTTGTGGAAGCTCAGTATATGTCAGGTTTGTGGTTCTGCTGTGTCATGGTTTAACCCCAGGCTGTAACGAAGCCCTACACAGCCACTGGATTGCTTTCCACTGATGGGATGGGGCAGACAATTGGAAAACTAAAAGTACAAACAGTCACAGGTTAAGATAAAGACAGTTTAACAGATAAACCAAAAGCCACATGTACAAGAAAAGCAAAGCAAGGAATTCATTCACTACTTCTCATTGGTGGGTAGGTGTTCAGCCATCTCCAGGAAAGCAAGGCTCCATCATATGTAATAGTTACTCGAGAAGACAAACACCATCAGTCTGGACATCCTCCCATTCCTTCTTTCTCCAGTTTACATGCTGAGCATGATGCTGCATGGTACGGAATATCCCTCTGGTCAGCTGAGGTCAGCTGTCCTGGCTGTGCCTTCTGCCAGCTCATTGTGCCCATTCAGCATACTCACTGATGTGGGTGATGTGAGGAGCAGAAAAGTCCTTGACTGTGTAAGCAACAGCTAACACATCCCTGTGTCATCAACAGCATTTCCAGCACAAATTTAAAACATAGTCCCATACTAGCTCCTATGAAGAAAATTAACTCTATCCCAGTGTCGTGGTTTAAGCCCCTCACAGGTTCATTCACTTTCTCCCCCCTCTTTCTTCCCCCAGTCCCAGGAGGATGGGAAGGAGAATTGAAAGAATGCAACTCCCACAGGTTGAGATAAGAACAGTTTAATAGCTAAGGTATAACACAAACCACTGCTGCTACCACCAATAATAATAATGACAAGGGAAATACAAGGAAAAAGAATGCAACTACTCACCACTCGATACCAAGCCCCACCCAGCAGTGAACCCCAACCCCTTCCAGGTCTCTGCTCTCTGTTTTACATCCTGGGCATGATGTGCTGTGGCATGGAATACCTCTTTGGTTAGTTTGGGTCAGGTGCCCTGTCTCTGCCTTCTCCCAGCTCCCCCTCCTCCCTGGCAGAGCATGAGGCTCCGAAAGTCCTTGGTCAGACCAAAACATTCAACGCAGTAACTGAAATCATCTGTGTTATCAGCACTGTTACCAGGCCAAAAGTCAAAAACACAGCGCTGCACCAGCTACTAAGAGGGAGAAAAAATGACTGCTATGGCTGAACCCAGGACACCCAGCCAAAACCATCACATGGCTGGTACCCATGCTCCTTAATTCAGAAATTGTGCATGTTGAAAGGTATAACAACAGAGAAGCACTAAGAACAGACTTTTTTTTTTTTTTTTCAGAGCAGAATATCAAGGCTGTCTTGCTTTATGTTTTCTTTCCAGCCAAGAATTTAATGCCACCTCTCTATGTGTTTGATAAGGCAATGGGCAAACTATGTTAACATTGCTAAGACAGTGTGGGATTTATGACATACCTTGAGCAAATAAACTTGCTAAGAGAGAGGATTTTAGGGAGCTTCAGTCTATAGCCACCCAAACATGATGAGAACATTGCCAGCTGCTATCATGGTGCATTTTATCAGCAGATAGAAGGGCGGAAAGGACCAGAGAAATAAATGCAGTCACTGGTCATAGGAGAAAAAAAAAAAGGCTGAATATTCTTTCTAAATGTTAAGAATAAAATGTTATTTTATTCTCACTGTATTAAAAAATGGTACAAGCATTGGGGCAGCATCATTTCTATCTTTAAGCACTTCCCAATCTATGTCAGTAATTTTTAATTATTTTTCAAATTTGAAATTGCATGAGAAGCAAAATATGGATGTGCTTGAAAAGCAAAGCCAAGCAACTTAATCAATAGGTTGTTATGACTAGAGCGGCAAAACTCTTTTTTGCACTTGCTTCTGAGTGATAACATAGCTGCAACTAAACAAAATTATCTTAAAATTAACCTATTCTACTCCTAAGGGAAGACATACAAACTTACTCCTTTGTCTGTAGGTCCAACACATTGATCAATATGTGCCTTAATCCTGTTCATATTTTTCCCAATGCTGGTAATTCACATGAAGGCATACTCTAGTCTCTTAATTTTACCTCTATTGGACTCCTGACATCTTCCAGCATGCTAACTGTAAGCCCTGTTCACTGAAATTGACTGGATTGCACTTAACCATATTTATTTCTTAATTACTTAGATCCCCTGAAAAGGGCTTTTTATTTGATAGCCTGCAACTCCCAAATATCTTTGAAAAGAAAGCCTGTCAGTGAAGGTAAGATAAAAAAATCACAGCATGCTTCTAGTTTGGTGGACTGAAAATTATTGTGTATTCATGCATTAATGCTAGCGAATGCAAAATACTATTGCAATGGTTATTGTGAATAATATTGTGTATTTACTCCCATTTAGGGAGGAAAATGAAAAAGTAAAGGTAAAAAAGGAAAAGGAAAAAAAAAGGAAAAGGAAAAAATAGTATGAAGTATGTAACTGCTAGCAATTTGATCTAGTTTTTACTGGTTTAAAAATCAAAGATCTTCAAATATCTTGCTGTTATAAACAAAGACAAGAGGCCACATGAGCACATGAAGAAGGCTGCAAAAGGGCACCAGATTCAGCTTTCTGAGACATGAAAATTTCAGCACTTTTCAGGGAGACAGCATTCTGAGGAGTGGACAGAGGTTTCCTTTCTCTAGTAAGGAAAACCAGACATTTTTTCAAGCCGGACATGCAAACCAACATAATTATTTCTTCAGCTGTATGCCGTCATCTTGGTAGTTTTAGTGCAGTTGCTGTTAATTTGAGAAAACACATTAACCATAATCCCCACTCCAAAAAAAGAGAAACCAACCAAAAAGACCCCCAAACCAGCAAAACAACTTGTGAAATTAGATGGATAAGCTAATAATGAAAGTTTTGTTCATTCCTACAAACGGGGACTTAAAGAAGCAAATCAGTCTCAAGACATAATAGGGATTTAAGATAACAGGAAATTTTCCATGCTTGTCATAAGCAAAATAAAAGATTCAACTAGTGTGATGTTTACTTAAAAATCTAAATTCCACCTACCGATTTTTTGGTTTTGGTTTTGGGGGGATTTTTCCAATTTTTGTTTGTTTTTTTCCCATGAATAACAATTTGATAGGTGTTTCCAAAGCACATGCTTTAAGCTATGAAGAACTATCTGTCAATTTTGTATGAAGTATCACTCCTTACCATTTCTACTCTACAGGCTACACAGGAAGCAGGCTGTATTCATCTGCAGCTCCACATCTCTGCTCACATGGGAGTACACATATTTTCATCTACAAAACACTCATTAAAATCTCACCATTTTACTAGAAATTGTAAAATTCTTGATCTTGTATACAAGTAATCTTATGGCAACGAACCCAGGAATCTGGAAGGCAGCAGGGGGTGGGAAGATACACAAGATTTTAATTTTGAGACTACTATATCAAGGTATAAGGAGATAAAGTCCTTGTAATAATCGTACAGTCTGTAGATTAGTTAATTTATATCAGTGAAAAAATTATCAATGTATGTGTAAGAGAATGTATGTTTGTGTTAACTGTCCACATGCTAATTTTAACATTTCTTTTCTCTTTGTTGGGAAGCCTTAAATAGTTTCTTGTTAGGAAGATAGTAACTTGGATTGTAGCTTGGTATTCTTTGTATTCTGCTGACTAGGTGCTTTTTTGGACGTTACATCTGAGAACAACAGGATTATTTTTTTCTGTTACTTGATGCAAAGGTTTGTACTTCATTAATCACCTTTCCGAAAAAACTTCATGAAAAAATTGTGTCTCCTAGAGATCTCAAATTTGCATTCAGAATACATAGGCTTCTCCCCAGGAAATTATTGTCACTTGAGTGGTCATTTTAAATTCAGTTAAGCAACTTGTTCTAAAGACAAGCATGTATTCATTTTACTGGCCCCTCAGGGACTGATACGTGATTTTGTTTTGTGTTCACCAAACAAAAATACCAAATAGAACAAACAAATTAAAGTTCCTTCCTTGACTGTGAGGATGCAAAGATGTGCGCTTCTCTATGATATGCTGTTCTTCATTCCCTTCCCAAAAGACATTAGCTAACCTTAGTGACCACAAACACTTCAACATTATTCAGTATTTCACTACTAACACAGTGATGGCGCCTAAACATCAAGAACAGATGGTAAGATCTTTCAGAGGAACACCTGGCCCAGATCAAATCCTTCACAGAATGCATTTTGTTCTTGCTTAATTCAGTAAAGGCTGTGCTTTCTGAAAATAATCCACTGACCAACTCAGATTGCTGGGATAGATTCCAGGGGCATGAGCTGCGCCAGGAAACAGTGCCTTCTGCTGTATGCTCTAGCACCCCTTTGTTCTCCATCCCCTAAAGAAATAAAGAGAAAAAGAAAATAATTTCTGAAATTGTTAACAAAAGAAAGATAACAACCCTCATCCAGACCCTCAATCTAGTTCTTCGTTTGTTAATTATAAAGGAACAGAATAGCTGGCACAAACATCTTGGCTAAACACGCAGGCTGTAACTCCTATAATCGATGATGCTCTTATACTAGCCAATACACTCATGCAGCCTGTTTCCTTCCTGCTAGATCTGCCTTTCTGCAGTCAGCATGTCATTTATGTGAAGTGCATTGTTAGCATTAAACATATTATTGTTATACATATGGCCAAGAATAATTAACACTGCACCTCAAGAGGGTAAATGTTATAATTAAATTTACTTCTGTTTATTATATCATTACTTTTTTATAGATATTTTGTCACTACCAAGTAAAATTTGTTTAAAAATATTTAGGGATGTTCTGGATGGCTGTTGCAATCAACATTAAACAACATCATGGAAGTAAATAATTTGCTTTCTTCAAAGAATAAGGGATCAGCTTTTCTAGACTTGGGTCCTTCTAGGTTATGATTTGTCGGTTTTTGGGTTTTTTTCCTCTAGCCATCATTGACCACTACAAGAGCACTCGAGAAGCAGCAAAACTCCTGAGAAATCCTGTCTGCATTATTGCTGTACTAGCACTTGGAGAAGTGGGCTTTTGTGTTCTGTGGTTGGAATCAGCCACAAGCATGGTTTTGGGCTATGACAATTTATGAGTATTTCTGAAACAGTGGAATCTTATAAAAATAAACAAACCCCCAAAATGGTCCAGAAGTTGAATTTTGCCATTGTATGAAATAACACTTGAAGCTCTGTTTGGTGTTTTCTGCAAGACTGACTTTTTCAGAGCTCTCTGGACTGAACTATAGTTGATGAGATAAAGGCAGCCTACTTTGAATAACAGATAAAAGAACGAACCATGCTTCCCTTGCTCTTTTTATGTGCTGGGGTTAGGATTGAGAGTCTCAGTCAATCATCAATTTGTTTTGGGGGAAGTAGAAGTGAATCTTGGCTCTTGAATACCTTTGAAACCTAGTTAAAACACTCTTTTTCATGGAGTGTCTGATTCAGTGTGCAGATCTGACAGCCTGCTTTTCAGTGTAACTCAGCTTTCACACTATTGATACCATACCTCTCTATTTTGTACACTGACAGAACAAACGCTGACCTCTCTTCTACTCACAGACCTGTCTCTCTCCTTTTGAGCAGAGCTGACATTTTACTGTCCCTTACTTTCCCATGCAACACAGTCCCAACCTATTGACCTAGTTCCACGAATATCCAGCATTAGACTCTGAATGTTGTGAACTTTGTGAATGAAATAAAGTTTATTATGCTGAGGTTGCTCTTAACAGTGTGACTGTTCTCACTGGGCTTTCATATGAGCTTTCAGTAGTGCATCTAGCCAGCAAAAGAGCTACTCCTTCTCAGTAAGCTCATCGTTATGTTATGAGAGTGTCAACAACAGAGAAATGAGGAGTGTAGCGCAGCTCCATATTTTTTTCTTTCCTTTTTTTTTTTTTGTTTCCCTTTTTTATTTCAGGAGCCAGAGCAGCCTTTGCTGTGTCACAGAGCTAACTCCAAATACCTCACCAGCAATGTGAATGGATGACTGGCCTGGGATTAATACTTTCTGGCCACACTTACTCCTGGCACACGTATTGCCCTTTTTTAATCTGAGCTCTTACTCATGACAGAAATCCTACATGAAAAAAGAAAACAACAGAAAAAGCAGTCTGAGGCCAACACATCTGCTGCAGGTGCTGTGAGTGTTGCTTCAGGTGGCAAACCTGTTCCCTTGTATTTTAACACATGGGAGTAAGGAAGGTGAATAGAAGCACATACAAGTTCTTGTGTCACAAGTGGACCCCAGAGAAACCCTTCAATTCATGTATTTCAATCCACATTTCTGCCCTTTGGACTGACACAACGAATTCACATTCTGCTTCAGAAAAGATGAAAGACTATATGTGGGTGGGCTGGGCTACCCATCTGCAAAAACAAAAGTTTGGGCTTCCACTAAGACATCTAGATGCTTGGCTTCTCCTACTCATAAAGCTCTGGAGTTTTTATATACTTGTTTGCCAAACAGGTGAAAGAATACTCTGAGTTTGTGAAGGAGCTCACGCCTGCGCTGATGGAAAAAATAAATGATGGCATATCTTGGAAATTTTTTTCATTACTTGGTATAAGTGACTTAGATCCATTACATCCATGAGGAGCACATTTCAAGTCAAAAAAAAAAAGAAAAACAAAAAACAAATATACACACACACACACACAAAAAAAAAACCCCAACCCACCAAAAACAATCAAACAAAAAAAAAAAAAAAAAAAAAAAAAAAAAAAAAAAAATAAACCAAAGCAAACATCAGACAGCAAGCTCTCTTTATTGGAGCTTGGCTGGTCGGTCTATTCTGGCTTCATTTTGCAGTGCAGCCACAAAGGAATGGATGAATACTTGGAAGAGGAGAGGTCTCTTTTGCATGGAAAAGAAAAGCCATGTGGAAAATATTCTTTCTTCAAAGTTTTAAATGAAACAACTTAATTTTTTGAAGAAATGTTGAGCGCTTAGCAGGTTCTAAGGCCATTTGGCATGTGTATATGAAGTACACATCCATGCAGAGCATTCCTAACTGGATTAAATTGGCTACAGAAACATACATAAAAATACAGCCATCCTAGGTGCTACCAAGACTGTCTACATTTCTAGAAAACATGTTTGAAAGGACAGGAAGACAGAAGAAATATCCAAAATATGAAGGAAATAAACTTTCTGGTCTTCAACAGAGGAGCAGATCCAGTCTGTGAGCTACTGCCTGAGTGACTCCCAACTCTATATTTTCCTTTGAACGTGTTACAGCAGTAATGTTATCAAAAACATTTACAGGTCTGGAAAGCAATGTATAAAACTAACCCTGATGTTTGTGGAAGTTACAACATTCTGTTTGTTCTTGTGGCACTGCTTGGAAGCTTGGATGTAACTGAGTTGCTTGAAATAACCAGAGTTGCAAGAGGGTGTAGTATGGCATGAAGTTAGGAACAGGAACTGTCATCCTTGCTGTTGAGGGTAGTATCAAGGGGTCAGCATTTAAAAGAACAAAATGATAAAGAGCTCCAGAGATGAATAAGAATTGAAGCACTGAAATACTCAAGTAAAAATTGTTTAAATTTGGTCTATTGGAGTTTTCTCTTTGAAGATGCCCTGAGATTTTAGTGAAAAGCAGTGGGCCTTTCATCAGGAGAATGAAAGTAGAGTTTGGGAGGAAAGCAAGAAGATCCATAGAAGTAAGGAGTTTCATTAGGGGTTTTAAGGACATGGGAACTCAAGGGAGGGAGAGACATGGATTGACCAGACTTAAAGGCTAATTTGCAGCAGACAGACTGCCACAATTGCTGGAATGACAGTCAAGAATGGTGCCAGATGAAACTGAATATCTGGTGTCATGCAAAAATGAGAAAACACAGTTAATTGTGTGTCATTCTTTTATGGACACAGCTGTAACCAGACAGAGTACACAGATTTACTAAACTCTGTTGCACAGGGTCCACACACACTACCCACATCAATTCAGTTCTTCAGTGAGGCCCTATTATATGTTACAATAAAATGGGTAGAAACTTATGATGCTCCCCTAGAGCTTCATTTATCACTGTGGTTATGATTCATCTTAATAGGTTAGAAGTGCAGAATGCCACCCACACAGAATTGTTGCATTTATAAAATGTTACAAGTGATGGCTTGAAATCTGGGAGGGAAAGCATCCACTCAAGCTCCTCATTGGTTACTGTGAAGGACATCCCTGCTGTTGCAAGGCAGGTTTGATTAAGAAAAGTCCATGTAGAGCTCTCCATAGGGAGATATAATGCTATTCTACACTACAGAGAAACTTCAGCTCTCTACAGTAGAGATTGGGCTGTATCTCCATGAGTTAGCCAGGCACTGATGTGGTAGACTGTGACATAAAATCTGACCTTATGTTTCCTTTTGCAGCCTCTTCCCTTTTGAGAGCAAAGAAACACCATACAGCCCATGGAACTTTTATGACCTCTGTTCTTTCACTGCAACAATATTCAGTTTTAGTCTTCTCTTTCAGTGTGGTGGTTCCTTAAACTGGGAGTTCAATCCACAAAGCCATTCTGTCATATCTGTTGAAGATGTGCTAGGAAATGTGACAGTTAGAAAATTAATTCTAGCAACAGCGGAACACAGAAAATTAAGTAGTTTTCAAAGATTTAGCACATGCTTCTAACAGAATGAATATCTGACTGGATGATATGCTGTATCAAGCTTCCTTAGGACATCTTTCATGGAATCTTTAAAAATGGGCTGTGTTAGGACAAGTCTATGCTATTCGTTTGAAAAACTCTTCTGGGGACACTAGAACAGTGTTATGCAGACACATCAACATGCAGGAAAGCCTGATGAAATAGCTCTGAATATACATATTGGAGCCAGTTATTGGCCTTAGAGTAGAAGATAAGCATCACAGGGAGGCTCTGGTCTTTTCTGTCAAGTCCACTACTTGCACACAGAATTATTTTCCTGACAGTTTTGTGATTTTCAAAAAAAGTACTCAAGAAGCTGTTTTGTATGCAGCATACTGACCTAGATCACTTTCAGTGGTGACAAATAGTATCCTCTATATCACTTACAGATGGGAGATGAAAGACTTATATGCCTGAAAATTCATTTGTTTTCTTCTAGTGATGAGATCTGGCTGGTCAAAGATACCACCTCTCCTTGCAGACTTCATGAGTTTGGTTTGTTTTTCTTTTTTAAACTGTCACAGCTACAAAAAGTAGCACATTTGTGATGTTCATAAGCTTATTCTTGGTATGACAATAAAAGGAGTATTAGGAGAAAAGGAGAACATGTCACATGACCCAGGTAAGCCACCACAGCCCAAGGGCATATCAAACACCAAATCTAAGGGGGTTTTGGTACAACTATGTTACCTTACCACTTAGATCATTAAGCACCCCTGTAAACTTTAAATATGGGGTTTAATACAACTTAAAGTTTAATGGTAGCATTCACGAAAGTGCCACCAATGTGCTGAAGCTTCAGGAAAACTTAAATGAGCAGATGTAGAAATCTGTGTGAAAGTTTTGTCTCTCAGCAGCAAAACGCAGAACTGAGACACGTACAGTTAACAGCTCAGAAGTTAGTTTACAACATATTTTGCCCAGTGTCTGAACAAAATCCAATGGGAGTCTAATTACTGAAAGGGCTAGAAGATTTAATACAAGTCAGATGTTCCACGAATAGACACGAATAACCAACAACAAATGGAGACAATATGGTTGACTTGAGAACATCCATTTTCAGAGCAGATTGGGAAGAGGTCTAGCTATGGTGAAGCCTTTTTTTTTTCTTTGCCATAGACAACTTATTTTGTCTTTCTGTCTTCTCTGAGTACTGCCCTCCAGTATCCCCTGCTTGGACACCTAGCTGGTAACTCCTAGCAAACCTAGTCTGTTATTCCAGGAGTTTGAGACAACACATGACTTAAACAGGGGAAGTTCAGGTTAGATATAAGGAGAAAGTTCTTTACTGTAAGGGTGGTGAGACACTGGAATGGGTTGCCCAGCAAAGTTGTGATTGCTCCATCCCTGGCTGTGTTCAAGGCCAGGTTGGACAGAGCCTTGGGTGACATGGGTTAATGTGAGGTGTTCCTGCCCATGTCAGGGGGGTTGTAATTAGGTGATCTTCAGGTTCTTTCCAACACTAAATATTCTATGATTCTATGATTTTATGGTGACCTATTCTTTCATTCTGTGAAGTGAGCCACACAGGTGCCTGTGATTTCACCAGAAATCTTCATTTAGGCATACATCCAGCATGCCTCCAAAACTTCCTGAGGACCCTAACTGGGGCAGGTTTCTACCCTGAGTCTTCAAATAAGGATTTATTTAGCACAGGCACAGCATATGTTGCTCCAATGGTTAACCACCTTCACATAACAATGTAATTAATACTTCTTGTCTGAATCTCTCTAGCTTCACTTGTTGAATCGTTAGGCCTTTATCAGCTAGATTAAAGAACTATCTTGTATTAGAAGTCATGTCCTCTCTCTCATAGCTGGTATTCAGATCATCTCTTAATGTTCTTTTTATTAAATTACTTGTATCTCAGAGCTCCTCCAGCTTTTAGTCTAGGCTAATACAAACGCCACATCTGGAGTCCAGAGATTATATTGCTCTGGCAGTAACAGCTTTTCAAACTGTTCATTGTCCAGGTTACTTGTCCTGTAATCTTGACTATGATCTTTAGACATTCCATCCTAGCTATAACAAGCAAACTAAGGGAATAGTGAGACCATATTATTACTAAGAGCCATGTCTGACAACCCCAGAATGTGCAGGGTAGATATGGCTGAGTGAAACATTTTGGCACAGGGCAATGAAATAGATAAGGGGGAGTACAGACTGGCTTTTTAAAGCCTGTGTGGTCCATATTATTCATCTTTTTCAGTTGTGTCAAGCTATCCATTTGAGTAATACATCAGATAAGTACAGACTATTTGTTTCTGGCATACACTCAGCTCCCTTGTAAAGCGCAGCGTACAAATTATTTCCTTGCTGGAAGCCCTGGATTGCCCGGCAGTACTATTTATATTCAAGAAATACAAGTGCAAAATGGCCAAGCACTTCCTCTGGCACTTTGATCTTTTAGCTTTAAATGACGACTTTTGGAAATCCTTATAAGACACCAGAACTTGAGATTCTAGAGTTCATAAGAAAGTGTTTACATAAAAGCAAATATGGGTTAAAGTATCCTAAATGACCCTTACGTCACTCCACTTCCTTGTATATTATTCCATTTTCTTTTGCCATAGGTTATGAGTGGAAAAGGGACTAGGAAATAATTCCAGACAGTAGCAGATATCATAGTTCTTGCATTATCTGTTGATTTTGGTGCAAACTTTACATATGGAATCATGCAATCAACAGGCCAAAATAATGCCAAAGGAATGATGGTAGTTTGTTCAGATGCAGGAAATTACTTGATTACTTTGAAGTTACAGCTAACCACAAAACCCACTTCTAAGTAGTTCTCTATTTATTTTTTTTAATGGTTCCTAAAATAAACCCCAAGTTGAAGTATCTTGTATATCTTCTTTTCCTAAATCCTAGAATTTCAGTAGCTGAAGGAGAAGTTGTTTAGGCAGATTCTGGAGTGGTTTACATTTATTTCAGAGCCTGAAAGTCACACCTATCCAGCCAAGTAGGATTTTTGTAGAAACTGAGGAATGTCAGTAAAGGAAAAAAAAAAATAATGAATAGAGAGCAGTTGTGCTTTAACATAAAGATGTAGGCATAGCTAACCTGTCCAGGAGGAAAGGAACAGTTTTAGATTCTGTGCCTCTTTTTTGTGCCTATTTCTTGTTCCTCTTTTCCTGTAGCAATGGCATGATTGTTCATAGCTTGTACCAACCGCTGATTATTATATCTGACTCTGCATTGTCTGGGCCTTATTTTCACCAAAGCCCAGCTCTATATGCCAAGGAAATGTATACAGCTGCCCAGTATACAACTCCAAGCCATTGTCACTGGAGCAGTACAGTTCTTTATTCTGTGGGTCTTAGTTAAGCTCCACATAATTAAAATTGAGGCTCTTTGGAGCTTTCTTTAGCTTTGAGTCAGCATTTGTCTGAAGTCAGCAGAAAAAATGCCATGTATGCCTGTCTGCCTTTTTTTGTGTCAGTTTGAGTTCTTCTGTGCCTTTCAGGACTTGTTGGCCAATTTAGAGCCTACTTGACAAAGTGAGTAAGAAGTCTTGCAGGCGCAGAGTATTAAAAAAATTTATGAAGTTGGACACCTGGAGAAAGCAAACAACCATGATAAATGTCACCTTCAAAGCTTCAGTAAGTAGTTGAATTTCTTAGGTGTCAGAAAAAAAATCTCAGAAGATAGTTTCCATACATAACCCAAGTGCAGGAAAAGATTTAGCTGGAGCCTGCATATTATTAGACATCACAAAATCAGCTGAGACTTGCAAATCTGGAGGAAGCAAGGTTTCATCATCCCTTCTTAGGGGATATTGCTTTGTGTTAACTTGTTTCGTTGTAATTTTGATTCCCTCCAACCCCCCCATAAGCCTCAGACGGAGATGAGGTATGTGTCTTGCCTACAAAGGAAATCAGCTATCCCTCAGTTTCTGTAAGGATTCAGAGAATCCCTTATACTTGTCTAAACCTGTGGGAAACAAACAAACAAAAAAAAAATTAAAAAATCAGTTTCTTTGTTGAACAAAATTTTTTAAAATTAATTTAATTTATATTGGGAGGAGGAAGTGTTTGCATAACTGAAATATGTCATGTCACTGGTTGTCATTATCATGTGCTCTCATAGCTTGTTGCAGAACTGGCATAGATCAAAACTACTAAGGTTGATAGGCACTTGATGAACTCTTTCATGGCACCAGTTGGACCCTTGTCCTTATTATCACACTGGCTTGCTGGAATAAAGACAGAAGTTTGCTGGTAAGTGAAGTGGCTAGCTGACTTTAGTTCTGTAACAGTAATAGAGAAAGCCTGAGGCAGATGGTTGCAGGTCAAAAAAGTCTTCAGATCAGTGAAACCTCCTGAACATCATGTGAGTCTGCCTTTCTTTATGGCCTTCTACTTTCCTCTCTGCTTTGCATGTTGCCAAAATTGTTCTAAAGCAAACATACAGATAACATAAAATTACCAATAAATCAGTTAAATTGTTACACAGTTCAACACACAAGCTGACATTTTTTTCTTTGAATTCATCTAGACATAAGGTATTTTCAGATAGAATAGGAGTTCCTGGTTAGAAAAGGATCCACATGTCCTGAACATATCACAGAAAAGTTTGATTTCTCATAGCTTACAGTATTTTCCATGGATCAAAAAAAAAACACTCAGGCAAGCTCCTGGGACAAGTTGTTCACAAAACCTCTTTGTAACTGATGCCTAGTTGTTTGAGACAATAAATGAATAGTTTTAGTACTCATTTTCTCTTTGATTAGCAGGGCAAAAAAAGCCTGAGCTTGTTTGCTTGCCTCCCGTATTCCTGGTTGTGCTAGACCACTGAAATAAGACAAATAAACTTTGCTACACAAACTGCATTACAGATCCATTGGGAGAAAATTGTTTATTCAGGAAAGAATCATACACAGAAAGAACAAGTGAAATACTGTGTAGGTTGTAATACTGGCCCTCAGGAACAACAGAAGTGCTTCCACTGAAGAACTCTGTTGAAGACAAAAAAGAAGCCATTTGAAATGTAACCTCAGAAATCTCCCGTGTGTTCCCTAAAACTCACCCTTGCTAACTGTATGCTGCTCTAGACTGGGAGGCTTATTTAGCACATAAACTATCCAGCACAGTGTTTTTTCGGCAAACATTACCAAATGTGTGTGCTCAATAGGCACATTAATATACACACACACAAATACATAATCTGGTATTGCACATCATGATCCTAAGCATGAAGAAATCTGAATCACATTGTGGGTCTGTTTCCTTTGTTGTCCCTAAATTGCAACACTTTCCTTTCCCTCTAAACACTAACAGATAATTACTCCTCTAAGAGGCTTCCTTTTTGTAACCTACCATAGTCAGAGATACTGTCATGGACTTCAGTAGTCAGCTTCAGTCTCTTGCTTACACAGATGCATCTCTGGCAAGCTGCTGAGAGCAACATTGCCAGCTGAAGGAATCCTTTTCTTTCAGTCCAGTCCAGAAGGGGAGGGACCTGGGTTTTGAGAATTGAGAGCTGCGCTTTACAATGATTTCCACCTACCTGTAGCAGTGCTGCACCAACTCTTTCTAACAAAATTCCTCTTCCTTGCTCCTTGCTAAAGTTACAAACAAAAGCGACAGAGCTGAGGAACCAACAAAGATGAAGCATTCTCTTTATTGCCAGAATAGCTGTCAGGTTAACTCTTGCCATTTCTTCTGTTATGAAGAACATGAATTTCTAAAGCAAATTATTGTCTGACTGTGGGTTTCCATTAGCAAGAAGAAACAAAGCAGAGGTTAAAATTACATCTGGATGAATGGGAAAAAGAAACGTCAAAAATATAGCTACCAGAGGATAAAAGAGCTACCGAAACTTGGGTTAGCATTTTGCAGAAAATGAGCACTCTGTCATTTTGTGGGCAAGTATTCTTATGTGATACAGTCCTGAAGAAAGACACTGAAGCAGAGTTTTGTAATAACTGAGAATGGCAGAGTCGTTCCTTATGCTGCTTATGGTGAAGAGCTGCTGTCCAAGTAAAATCATTAAAGACAAGGAAGTTGAAAGCTTTAATGCAATTTACAGTTAATTCCAAACAGCTTCTCCCCTTAAAGAATGAAAAATAAACAGATTCC
Organism: Psilopsiagon aurifrons; assembly: GCA_025447955.1. NCBI lineage: Eukaryota > Metazoa > Chordata > Aves > Psittaciformes > Psittacidae > Psilopsiagon > Psilopsiagon aurifrons. The sequence goes on from JAOEHY010033237.1 coordinate 30,022, forward strand.
TCCTGTTACTAGATTAGCCAAAAAGTACAGACTGCTCACTGTAATCTAAACCAGCTGAATGATAACTCCTCAATCACTCCATTAGCTGATACTTCTGCTAACAGTGAAAAGAGTTTTCCTGTCATTGCTTACATTGCAATTAACTGGGGGATGCTGGGTTTGTGTCGTGGTTTAGGCCATAAATCAGCCACGCAGTTTGCTACATGGAGAATCGAAAGAATGCAACTCCCACAGGTT
>JAOEHY010033238.1:0-11195 GCA_025447955.1 Psilopsiagon aurifrons
AGGGGCCCAGGCCATGGCGCGATCCCACCAGCTGCGTGTCCCCACCACGATGGGGCTGTGCCGGGGACCCCAACTCCTTTTTAAGCCCCCACCTACCCAGGGCAGGGCTCTTCCTTGCACCACAACAGGAGCCTTCCTGCACCTCCCTCCCCACCTCCCTGAGCAGGGACCGCTTCTCTTTACCTTCCACAACAGAACTGCAGAGCAGAGCTGGGATTTGAAGGGGATCGGGACCACACGGAGACCTGGCGCTGCCCGGCTCCCCAGCAGTGAGGAAACCCAGCACCTCCAGCTGCAAAGAGAGCCATGGGGGAGCAGCGGCTTCAAAGCAACCACCAACAGACTTGGGCTGGAGCTTGTCCCAGTCAAGTGCACGTAATCATCCTCCACCCCTGCCCGGCCAGGGCAGCCCCCTGCTACCTGCACCAGGGAATTAGCCACAGGCGCCCGCTTGTCCCCGGCCCTTTTGCCCGTGAACCTCAGGGCTGTGGTGCGGGGCCACACTGACACCATGTGGGGACAAGCTGGCCCTCAGGGACAGCAGCGGTGGAACTGAGAGCAGAGCCAGCACAGGACTAGCCCCATGCTAACAGCATCAGTGCTGCTGTCGTAGCCACCACAGTAATAGACGGCCTCATCCTCGGCTTGGACCCCAGCGATGGTTAACGTGCCCGTGGAGCTGGATTGAGATCCAGAGAACCGTGAAGGGATGCCTGAAGGTCTCTTGTTGCTATCGTAGATCACAGTGACAAAGGCACTGCCAGGCACCTTCTGCTGGTACCAGCCACAGCTGCTGCTAATCCCTGAGCAGGTGATCCGGGCGTCCTTTCCCGGCTCCACTGAGAGCGATGTGGGTTGAGTCAGCGCTGCCTGGACCAGGGAACCTGGAGAGGGAGAGGAGAGAGGGGAGAAGACGGGGGTCAGCCCGAGCCCAGGAGCACAGCCCTGCCCGGGCAGCGGGGCAGAGTCTCTGAGCACAATGCTCCTTAAGGGCACAGAGAGACCCCAGCCCCACAGACAAGGAGCCCAAGGAGTGAGCCCTTCTACCAGGATCAAGAGGACTTGCCCAACAGTATCATGAAGCGCCAGGCAGACAAAAGACATTTATTTTGTCCAGACAGGCACAGGGTCACATCCTGCACGGTGCAGTGTAATCACGAGGACATTCACAGACATGACCATGCAGATTCGACATGAAGCTGCGGCAGGCCAACAGCCCAGCTCCCCAGTGAAGAAACAGGACAGAGAACCTCCTCTGTAGCTCACTTTCACTTCTCTCTGCATCACAACAACACAATCAGTGCTGCTGTAGTAGCTCCCACAGTAATAAACGGCCTCGTCCTCAGCTTGGACCCCAGTGATGGTTAATGTGCCTGTGGTGCCAGACTTGGATCCGGAGAATCGAGAAGGGATGCCCGAGGGTCTCTTGTCATTCCAATAGATCACAGTGATAGGGGCAGTGCCAGGCACCTTCTGCTGGAACCAGCCAACATTGCTGCCACTGCTAAGCCCTGAGCAGGTGATCCGGGCGTCCTTTCCTGGCTCCACTGAGAGCGATGGGGGCTGAGTCAGCGCTGCCTGGACCAGGGAACCTGGAGAGGGAGAGAAGATGGGGGTCAGCCCGAGCCCAGGAGCACAGCCCTGCCCGGGCAGTGGGGCAGGGACCCTGTGCACAAGGGCCCCGTGTGGGCACAGCGGGTCTGGCCAGGGCACCTGAGCCATGGGCGAGCAGCGCGAGGAGCAGAGGGGCCCAGGCCATGGCGCGATCCCACGAGCTGTGTGTCCCCACTACGATGGAGCTGTGCTGTGGGCATTGGCTCCCTTTTAAGCCCCCTCCCACCAGAGCAGAGCCCCTCTATGGAACCATGGTCCCTGCACTCACAGCCAGCTCCTGTCCCAGTGCTTCCCCACCCACTACAGGCACATCTCTTGCACAGCAAAGTCACGAAGACCAGTCTGGACTGTCTGCTCCCAGGGTCGCCCAGGTGGGAAAACCAGGTCCTGTTTCACACCATATTTCCACAAATGGGTTTCTCTCTGAAGCCACAGGACTATAACCATTTGCATCAAGCTATCCACGGAAACAGTCCTCAGCTCTGGTTTTTGTACATACAGCCTTAGCCAAGGCATGTACCAAGGGATGGTAAGAGACACTTGTGTACCCTGCCCTGCTGAAGCATCTTCTGCAGCCACCATGGCCCTGTACTAAGCACCAACCAGGCAAACCACTGCTTCCTTTCAGCCACCAGCACCCCCTCACCGCAGATTCCAACCCACCTCCAACTTTTGGAAGCATGATGAATAGGACACAGACATATGAAGACTGGTTTTTATTATTCTGCTCATTTTACAGAAGAGGATCAATGCCAAACTTCCACCACCCTCTGCAATTCCCTCATTTAGGACCATAGCAGCTTCTCCACAGATACAGGACATTCCCTACAGTCTTCTCTCTTCATCACCAGTTTCTTCTGCTAGGGAACCAAGACTAACTGCGGCATTTCAGGTCTTTTTTACTTTCCAAGCTCACAAACAGTAAAGCGCTGTGGCCGCTTTATTGTGTGGCAGCAGCACCCCCCGGTGGCCTGCCTGCACCTAGGCTTAACTAGGAAGAGAAGGAATGAAAGGGGGTTGAAGTCAACAAGCAAGCTGGACATAATTCAGTACTTCTTGAACTCAATTCTTTCTACTTTCACATCATCCTCAATTAGCTGGTATACATAAGCCACAACTGTGGAAGCCTGGATATCCATCAACACAAATGAAGGGATGATGCTCCTGGAAAGAAAACATACTTTGGCCATCTTCCCAATCAACTCACGCTTCTTGCTATGAACATACCTTATGTTTATGTGCTCTAATACACTCAGCTGCCCACGGCTGCAGGGATCTGGAAAACTGCAGTTTGCAGTCACCAACTACAGCCCCTCAGGCAGAGTTGCACTTTGCCTAGCAAAGCCCAAGTTTTGCCTGGCTCAGACATTTAAGCTGACAGTGCCTCCAATAGTCTGATATTCTCCAAAATATCAGCATGCAGCTTCTGGGAAGACACCAGAAAGTAAAGCAACTTCAAGAAGCTGCTGCAACTCACCCCCTCCAGGCCCAGGAAGAAGCCCCAGACACACCAGTGCCCACCTGGTGCAAGTAACAGATGGGCTAAGTCAAGCCCTGGTGACAAGGGGAGCCCCACTGCGTTCCCAGGGAGGAAGAGTGCTTCCTTCCTGCTCCCCAGAGCACCTTAGGAGCGCTCAGCAGCGCAGTGGCTGGACACTCACAGGTGAACACACACATTCAGGTATCACCTATGGGCTCTGCTGCACTGAGCAGCTCAGGGCTCCCCTCACTCACGTTTCCAAAGCATTGTAGGCTCCTGTAGCTGATCCCGGGTTGATGTAAAATTTGTTTTCGTGTTCGAATGCTTCAAATCTGTGTGTGTGTCCAGAGATGACAATGTCCACATCCAGCCTCCTCTGCAGCAGGGCCAGGCTGGCCACATCACCCCAGGGAATAACTTGATGGCCGTGAATCAGCCCAATTCTGAACTGCCCGACAATTATAACCTTCTCTTCAGGATAATTCAGGCTCTGAAAAGGCAAAAGGCACAGCTGTAAATCAGCCAGAGAGCCCTCACCTACACACTACAGGTTCCTACGTCCCAAAACATAAACCTGCCTTTCACTACTGGAGACCATAAGGCCTTTCTCAACATGCAGACCCACTGGATACTCATACCACATCCCAGCAAGAGAAACCACAGAGCAGTTTGTGCAGAGATCAGGTGCCTCAAGGCTGCCCAGCAGTAAACATATACACCCAAAAGCCCCCAGGTCCTGGAGCTATGCAGCCAGCTGGGGAACTCCTGTGGCCTGACAGCAACCACAGACTTGTGCAGAGTCCATGTGAGCCAAGTGCATGTACAACTCCTGCAGACAAGAGGGGTCTAGAAATTGATTCTGTTTCGTCAATGCTACTGATTCCTATTTGCTATCCTGGCGAATAACAGCTTAGGAACTGCTAATACTGAAGGACTCCCAAACTTAATGGAGACCACAGATTTCTCAGAAAGGGGACTGAGAAACCAGCAGCAGCAAAAACATTACCTCAGCATCCCCCCTAACCACGTGGACGTCCCCAGCCAGGGTTCGGAGGTAGTCATAGGTCTCCTTGGTGCAGAGGTTCCCTGTACACAAGATGTGCTGAATCTTTCCCTGAACCAGCAGCTTCTTGAACTTCACAGGTAGACCAGAGCACCGGTGCGGGATGTGAAGGTCCCCTAACACCAACACCAACTCCACACACAGCAGGAGGAAAACGAGAGTTAAACTCAGGGTACTCAACAGAACAGCGCAAACCCTTCCTGCCGCTGCAGGGCGCTCGCAGAGCCCGGCAAGCCGCTACGGCCTCAGCGGGGGTTTCGGTCCGATTCAGCCGTGAGGAAGCACGGCCGGCGCTCCCCGGGGGAGCCAGGCCCCTGCGTCCATGCAGCATCCGCTGTGGCAACGCGCTGCCGAGGGGGATCGAAGAAGCGACCCGGGCCAAGCAGCCACTGCACGGCGAAGCCCCGGGCGCGGGGTCCGGCCCCCGGAGGCGCGGAGCGGAGCGGAGCGGAGCGGAGCGGCCCCGACCGCCGCTCACCATCGCCGCGCTCCGCTCCCCTCCGGCCGCGCCGTTTCCAGGACGCGCACAGCGGTAACCAGGACGTGACGTATCCTTTTTCTCCTCCGCCAAGCCAATGGCAGAGCCAGCAGCTCCCCACGTGATGTGGGCGCCTGTGGACGGGTCCTAACGCCCGCAGCGCTGAGCGGGGCGCGAAGCGCTTTGGCGTCCCGTCCCCCCCCCAAGGGTTTTAAGTGAAATCTATGGGATTTTTGTGCAAAATGCACTCTCTGTGTGAAATATGCACACAAAGCACCTACAAGTGTCTGTGCGGTTAAACGCGTCCTTTTCCCCTCAGAAGACCGGGGGGCAGAGGATGAGCAGGGGCTGGGGTGTGTGGTGAGGAAGGACGACTGAGAGGAGACACGGGTGAAGGAGCACGTTGGGGGCCTCGAGATGGCTTTGAGGGTGCTGCGGGAGGGGACAGGTCCTTAGGGCAGGGGAACAGCATCCCCGCACGTGGAGGTCTCTGGCTCTGGTGAAGATGGGCTCTGCCAGGGATGGGTGAGTGCCATCCAGGTCCTGCAGGCACCATCGAAGTCCCCTCCACGGCGCCTCTGGATCACCCTCCCCATCGGGTACCCGCAGGCACGGCAACATCCCTGCAGAGAAGTCCCGGGGGCTCCTCAGGACATCACACACACGACACAAGCCCCATGGCAAAGGATTAACCTTTATTATCAGGTGAAACAAACCACGCAGAAGCCCAAGCTGGATCAAGCCAACGTTGTGCTAAGGGGTGGAAGAGCCCATGAGAGCCCGGCCATGGCAGAGCTGCCACCGCAGCAGGAAATCCCTGCTAATGTGCTCCAGGGCCGAGCCCCGGCTGGTCTCTCTCTCTGTGTAAGGCTGTCCAGTGCTCCATGGGGGACATTTGGGGTTGAATAGGAGGTTGCTGCACCTCACAACACAATGCAGTGCTGCTGGGCTCGCTGCAGCACACTAGAGGGTCCTTTGCCGTTCCTCCTAGGGCTGCCAGCTCTCTACTGAATAACTCATGTCAGGCTTGCAAGGGGAAACGCAAAAAGCTTTTGTTCTCTCACTTCTAAAACCAGTTGAAGGCCCGTGACAGGGAGCAGTAATAGTTGCCATTGTCTTCATCACAGATGGATGCGATGGTGAGGATGCAGGCATTGCTGGCAATGTCTTTGGTAGCAGAGAAGCGGTCGGGAGTCTTGGTGGGCTTGTGCTTCTCTCGCTCAGAGTTGTAATAGAGCAGATATGTCAACTCTTGCCCTGGGCGCTGCTGGAACCAGGAGATGCCGAAGTCACTGATGTTGTACTGGGGGCTCAGGGTGCAGGACAACCGAGCAGTCTGCCCGGGCAGCACCAACAGGAAGGTTGGCTGGGTCAGCACAGGGTTAGCCCTGAAAGCTGCACACCAAGGATGCAGTTACTGATGGGCTGAGCCATGTCCCACATCCTCCTCAGCCCCAAAATGTCCCCCTGTCCCTTGAGGCAATTCCATCACCCAACCTCCATCCTCCCATCACAGCCCTGGAGGAAAGCGCCCTGCTAAGACAAACATCCCCTTGTACAGCCCAGTCCTGCCACCAGCCCACAGGGGACAGCAGTTTGCTCAGCCACATCACCCTTACCTGTCTCCACCATCCCCACCAGGAGCAGGACCACGAAGCCCAGGGCCATGGCAGGACGCGGAGGACAGGAGTCTCTTTTGGAGAGAGTCTGCAGTGCTACAGGAACACGGATTGCTGTGCTGCTGCTGGCGAGGTGTATGTAAATGACACAGGGGGCTCAGGGACTCCAGCTCCTCAGTTGCTCACTTTGCTGCAGCCAGGCTTCAGGGAGCGGGCTCAAAGCAGTGGGGTGAGAGCTGAGCATTGCGAGCCACCCCCCCATCACCCCAGGCTAGGCCATTTCCTCCCGGTGCACTGATGCACAGACCACCACCCTCTGCCCCAGCACTGGGGTACAGCACCATTGACCATCCTTCCCCTCTGATGGTTTCTCTGTGACCTTTTGCCCTCCGCCACCAATATGCAAGGAGCCTGAGCCACGCCATGCCAAGGGTGCCCCGTGGCAGCAGCAGGCTGCGACAAGCTGGCTCTGCAGCCACCGTGGACAATGGCAGCATGTGCCCGAGGCCCCCGGCAGCTGGCTCATCACAGAACTGATATAAAGGAAGGCTTCTGCCCCCTTCTCCACGCAGCTGCGACAAGAATGCCTGCCCCATGGCACAGGCTGGGACCTGCCGAGGGTACCGAGAGCTGTGCCATGGGCAAACACGCTGGGGTGGCTGCGGGGCTCCCCGGCCACAAGGCATTTCCCAAGGGAGCGGGTGCAGCGAGACACGGCTGCAGCTCCGCCGGCGCGGAAGGACAACAGACCGTTACAGGCGGGCTGCCTGACACGCCAGCTGCAGCACCCAGCACAGCGCCAGAGCTGCCGTGTTTCACTGCCAGGGGCTGCCCCCCCGGCACATCACTGCAGCCACCAGCCCGCGGCAGACCTTTGCTGCAGGCTGCTCACAGTGTCCTCCACAGGCAGGCTCAGCCCCCACCAGCACCACCACGTCACCATCCCGGGATGGCTTCTTCCATCCCCTCTGGAGCACCCAGCCCTGCTCCCAAGCTGACCCCAAGGCAAAGATGTTTGCAAGTGGCTCCTGAAGTGCTTGGCCCATGTGAGCTCTCAGTTTGAGGGAAAATGCAGCTCTGGGTTAGAGCCCGTCCTTATTAGAGCTCCCTGGCACTGTGTCCCTGGCACAGGGAGAAACAGAAGAGGAAGCACCACCTGCATCCAAGGGTGCGAAAGTGCAGGCTGGACACTTGCTTTGCTGTGGTGCCACCCTGCAGTGCTCTGAGCAAGGGCTGGTGCACCCAGTGAATTGTCTGGTTTTAGCTCATTCTCTGCAAGTTGGTCTAAAACCAGCACTTACCTACACAGCCTCCCTTGGGAGCAGAGGGGAAAATGAGATGGGGACAATCAGAGCAGCCGTAACAGATGCCACAGAGCAGGGCCCACACCTCATGAAGTAGGAAGGTGCCGGTTAGACCTGATGGGATCACACAGCACCTGATGCAGCTGGACGGCTGCGTATGGGAGGGCAGCAAGGGCTGCTGTACACCTGCCAGGGGGATGCGGAGCACATGGGTGTCACACAGCAGTCCCTGTACCTGCAGCTGTGTCCCATCCAGGCAAAACTGCTGTATCAGACTTACTACAGCCAGCCTCTGTAGCAGGCAGTACCAGTGGCACGAGACCAGCTCCAAAGCCCATTCGAGGCTGGGTGTTCGCAAGGTGAACACGAGCCACCCTGCACGTGTGTGCTAGGCAAGGCATGTCACACACACCCCCCATCCATGGGCTGGACAGAGACTGTGAAAGGAAGACCCACCGAGGCAGAAGGAAATCACTTCCTCGTGCAAGAAGGGGCATTTTGAAGAAGGGGACTTTGTCCATGGCATGTGTGTTACAGTGACATACAGGTAGAGGGGGAAAGCACCGGCTTCACCGCAGCTCTGGGGGCCAGCTGGGCACTTGGAGCAACTTCCAGGCGGTGGCCTCATAGGGAGGGACATGGCACCTCAATGGCCAGAGGCCAGGGAGCAGGGCAGGAGAGCTCTGCCGGGCACAGCTGCAGCCTTTGTGTTGTCTGCTTAAAAAGGGAGATCTTTAACCTCCACCCGATGAACAAGGGAGGACAAAGCCCAGCAGAGCGGAGCCAATTGCAGGGAGAGAAGCCAGAGGCAACTCTGCTTATACCGACACAATCACAGCAGCCAAGGGGCATAGGGTATGTGGCAGCTGCCAGGAGAGCTCCCCTGCTCCGGCTGTGTGGGAAGGGTTCCCCGGCTCTAATCCTGTCCCTCAGCTTCAGAGAGCGGTGTCTGTGGCTGCTGGGAGGGAATGGGCAGATCCTGCCCTGACCTTGCCCAGTTGGCTCTCAGCCTTTGCCTGACGTGCGCAGCTGAAGCCCCAGACCCGCGGTGCCTTTGCTCCCTCTGCTATTTGAGCCGGATCCCCAGCGCCGGCCACTGACGTGCGTCAGCCCCAGAGGTTTCTCAATCGTGACAAACTCGGTGAGAGATCACAACCAAAGTGTCCTGCGGCGACCGAGCCACAGCCTCCAGCACTTTCCCCTTGTGTGCTGCTTGGATTAAGACTTAAACCTTGTGTTTGCCCGAGATGGCTGCACTGTGGGAGAAGAAACCTTTCCCAGGCAGAGCTCAGGACAGAGATGAATCCATTCCTCCATTCTGCTGGCAGGAGGAGAAAGCTCTGAAGGAAACTGAAGCCAGAGGAACACACACCTGCATCACTGGAGGAGCCTGACTCCAACACCATCACCATGCTGGCAGTGGCCTTTCAGGGAGCAGTCACCAGGAAGCTGCTCAGGAGCTCCAGCAGCAGCTTTGCCAGCACTGAGCCACAGTGGGCCAGGAGGCAGCACACACCTGCTCAGGTGCTCCTGAGGGCTCTCCTGTACAGCTTCCCCCCACCAGCACCATCAGCCCCAGCATTCATTTCTTAAAGCAAGTCAGTTACAACTCCTCCACAGGGGCTCCTCCTGCTCAGGAGCCTGGGGATTCTCTTGGGCTTTGAGGCCAACACCTTTTTCCCTTGGCCGTCTCAGGAGAGCACAAGAAGCCCCAGAAAAGGGCAGGGACCGTGCAGGACATCACCCACCACCAAGAATTCAGGCCTTGACATTTATAAGGGGCAGGATTTGCACCCCCAGCCTCCAGCACCTGCTGCCAGCTCTTGCCACTTAAACCTGGATTTCCCCACAGACCCAGGCAAGAGGCTGAGAACTTGCCCATATTTAGCAGTGAGAGGTCAGCAATTAACAGATTAGTCCTGCCAGGAAAGTTCAGCATTAAGCATCTGAAAGTGACCTCCAAACCCTTTCACACCACAGCAGGCGCTGCCCTGGTGGAAGCCATCCTGCAGGCAGCACTCAGACTGCTCCGTTACCCGCACCAAGAGAAAAGCAGCTCCAAGCTTCATCTGATGCTGGTGACCTTGAGAACATTGCATAACCCACCAAGGCTTAAGCCAACTGTATCCTGTCACATAGCCAAGAGAGGTACTTCCTTAGCTCCAGGGTCAGAACAGCTCTTCAGGAAGAGGGGATTGCTGGAAAAAGACTTTTACTGAAGACACTGTAGGGCACATCCATCTCCAATGACCTCTCTCCACTGGAGGACAGCCAACACAGCCTCCACTCAGTCACGGATCTGCTTTTGCCAAGTCATGCAGGCACAGTTCAGTGAAGGAAATAAGAGTCATGCCTTGTCCTTGAACACCAATAACATTACAGTCGCTTGATTTTAGCTTGAGGATTGAATAAAGAACATGCACAGGTGATAGGTCCAAATAAATTCATTTATTTCTCTGTAATAAATACAATGCTGGCTGAACTCCAAATCTCACAGCTTCAACCATTCCTTCTCCCCCCTACTAGTCTAAAAGTGAATTAACCACTAGAAGACTCCTGTCTGGCTCATCTGTTCCCTCCAGCTCACTCTGTGTCCATCCTCATGCTGCCTGCAGGCAGCAGGGCTCTACACCAGGCTCCTCTCTCCGTGCAAGGGGGCAGATTCTTCACAGGAGAGAAGAAACACCTATGGGGAGAAAGCATAAGTTCAGCATCAGGTGCATGTTCCAGTGGCTCTTACCTAGGGGTGACCAGATCAAGACACAACTCCTGACACTGCCTTTAGTAGGTGCAACAGGAAATAGGGCATCAAGTAGGGAAAGCAGCAAGCTTCCCATGGCATAAGAGAGGAACATCCAAGAGAGCACCTACAGACTCACCACCTCTACAGGACATGGTCAGGACCATCTCCCCTGCCCTTTCCAGTTCCCTTCTGCATTCCAGGACACAGGAAAGCCAGGCCTGCTTCCCATTTAAAACCCTAAAGGCCACTCTAACCTCCACAGAACGCTTCTGCAACCTCCGAACCCTCCCAGGTACTCTGGCAGCAGCTCCTGCTCTGCCCAGCCTCCCGCAGGGGCACGGCCTCACCGTTGCTGTATTTGCACTGCTTCAGCGCCTCATTGAAGCCCTCGCACAAGGTCAGGTCCCTCTGGTTGGTGGCACACTCCAGGAACTGCTTCATCTCATAGTGGCAGGGGCCGTAGCTGGGCTGCTGCAACACGGGCTGCTGCCGGGGCCCGGCGGGGAGGGCCAGGTCAGGAGGGTGCTCTGGGGCAGAGCCAGCTCCTCAGCCAGCACCGGGCCCCCCCGCTCCCGCCGCGAAGGGCGGCCCAAGGACGCCGGCCCAGGGAGGCCCAGCTCCGGTCTCACCTGCGCGGGAGCCGCCGCCTTGGCCGGTTCGGAGGAGCCGCCGCTGAAGGCGCCGGTGAGGGCGCTGCCCACCACGTGTCCCACGGCGGAGCCCACGGCCACGCCGGCCGCAGTGCTCGCCATCTGCGCCATCAGCCCGGGCTGCGCGGGCTGCGGCACCGGGGCCGCCGGGGGCGGGCTGGCCGACCAGGTCGAAGTAGGCATCGATGGAGGTATTGATGGAGGCGGTCACTGGGGTCTCCCGGATAACGATCACGGGAGCAGT
>JAOEHY010033238.1:11775-22858 GCA_025447955.1 Psilopsiagon aurifrons
CTGAACCGTGGCCCGGACCCATCCCCCCTCGGGCAGCTGACCCCCGGTGCCGGCGGCATTCGGCCGCTCCATCCCGGGCAGCCACTGGCCCGGTGCCTGGGGAGTCGGACTCGCCAGGTTCCGCACGCCTGCGGCTGAGCTGCCCCAGAGCTTAACGGCCCGTTACGAGAGGGCACCGGAGGGGCCGTCAGCACCCCCGGGATAACAGCGGAGGGGCGGCAGCGGAGGAGGACGGATCGCTCGTGTGCCAGCTTCTGTCCCCGTGGGAGGCACTGACACAGCGTTTGGCCCAGATGTGGCCCCGCTCGGTTCTGGGCTCCCGGCACTGGGTGAGGACCATGTGCTGCTGAGGGCTGCGGAGCCACGGAGCCCATGAAGGACGAAGCTCTGCGCGGCCGGGCAGGAGGGGAGAAATGCCGGGGAGCAGCCCGGCAGCGCAGGGAGGAGCGGCGGGGCACTGCCTGCAGGCGGCGAGCGCAGCACAGCACCGCGCCCCTGCGGTGAAGGCTTCCGCGGATGTGACAAGGAACAGCTCCAGGAGCGCCATGTGGTGGCTTCGCGAACGCTCGGAGGCTGCTTCTCCCGGGTGTGGAGCTCGGAGGCTGCTTCTCCCGGGTGTGGAGCGAAGCAGGAGAGAGCATGAAGGGGCTTGTTGGAAAAGGGCGATGGAGACAGTCTCTGTTGCATGGGAGATGTTGGGTGGAGGAGAGGTGGATAATGAAGGGCTGGGAGAGGGAAGATGAAGAGTCCACAATTGGGGCAGAGAAAAGAAGGTGCCAGGGAGGAGTGTGGGGAGGAATGATGTGGTCTAAGCCACTGGCCAGCACAACAACTTCTGCAGCAGCCCTCTGGATACAAACCAGCAGATCAAGGAGCCCTCTGCAAGGCGTGGACATAGCTGGGAAGTAGGAATCCATGGAAAGATGATGATGAGCCCTCAAATAGCGAACAGCCAGGCTGGGCAACGCCAGCTTTACCTTCAAACCAATTTCCTGACAATCATCTCAGCCCTGGCACCCCAGCTGGTCTCTGGGGCCTCTGGGTCCATGCCTGCCCGGTGTCTCCCTGGGACAGGCCTGGTTGCCTGCTCCATCTTTCGATGTTCCTTCTGCCCTGTGGAGTAAAAGAAATTCCAGAAATTGAGAAGGATCCAGAAGTTGTCCAGGAAAAAAAAACCTAAATTAATCCCAGCTATGTCATGTCTCCAGGGCTGTGTTTGTGCATTGAGCACGTTATGAAAGCCAGCTCTTTGGGCTGGTTCATTGACTGGCAGGAATTAGAGAGCTAAGTCACTGCAGGGCTGGCAATTAGCTGCTGTGTAAATGTTTTTGTAGAATCAAATTTCCAGCACGAGGGGAAGAGAAAAGCATTTGTAAAGCAAGCTGCCCCCTCGGTGATGGAGCCGGCAGGCAGGGGAGAGCTGCAGCTCCTGCGCTCCGGTGCAAAGGGGTTGTGCCTCAAACACGCACAGCTTGAGGGATAACACCCCCAAATCCTCCCTCCTGCAGTGCCAGGGAGCTGCGCTGTGTGGCTCTGCTTTCAGCTGGAGCAGCAGCATTTTACATGTGGCATTTGCCTGTCCTGCCTGCTTACAGGAGAGGGGTGAAAAGCAGTTGTAAATCCATGAGGATGTGACTGGAAAGCCCTTGCACCAGCAGCACCTACGCTTGTTCCTTTTCCCATCATGGGAAGCAAAGCCTCCTTCCGTTTGCAGCCCTGTCCCACCGAGCCATGAGCACTTGCAGGGAAACAGAGGTCTTCAGAGAGAAAAAGGCAGAAGGGAAAAAAAGAGCGACCTCAGGGAGCCCCTCGCTGCGAGGAAACCCCCGCAGTGAAAGCTCATCTCTGTGCCACGGGCACGGTGCAGCCCATCAGCACATGGCGCTGGGGCTACCCCACCACAGCGTCTTCTTCCCTCCTGGTTCATCCCTGGTCGCAGGAAGCATGGGCTGGGGGGAGAAGAGGACGGACGTGCAGTGGCACAGGGAGTGCCAGCCCTCCATCCATAAGAACTCAGGGTTCATTAGTTCCACTATGTGCAGAGCAAGTTGCTGGAGGAGCCCGGGCTTCACGCTGAGAGCGGCCCTTGAAGCTGCGTCTGGGGTCCCTTTGATTTGGTTAATTAGACGCGAAGCTTCCCTGTGCCGTGGGAGGCCAGGTATGTGCCGAGGAGCACAGCAACCCCGGGTTTGCTATGGGGTAATTTACTGTGGCCGGCTGAGAGGCTCAGTGTACACAGCTCCGCCCGCACCAAGCCCTCTGCTCCCAGCTGGAATGTCCTGGGCATCGGAGGTGGAAGCGCTGTGAGGTGTCCCTGTGCAGAGCCCTGGAGCAGCCAGCCTCCTGTTTGCATCTATGGATCAGTTTTCACTTATTTTTTCTATCAGTTATTATCCTAAGTAATAGTTTTCACTGCTTCCCTGGCCAAACTTCCCAATCCCCCTATTTTTCAGCTTTAATTTGATCTTTGATTCAGTCAAGCAGCTTTGTTTCTGCCACTCTCTCTTCCCCTGCTCCAGAAGATCCCTCGTTCATAGCTCAAGTGTTAGGGCTTGCCTGCACTTGAAGGTTAACTCTGGATCAAGGGACACACAAATATGAAAAAGAGTAACTGATCCCTGAATAGTTCTGGAAAGCTTTACCCAAAACCAGTTGTTTCTGAGCAACCCCGTGCACTGGCGTGTACATTCCTCCTGTTAGCAGCAGGATCAGGTAAGACAAAGTCCGTATAAAGCAGGTCAGTTGTTTCCCGCTGCTTTCTCCCCATTGCTCTAAAAGCAGATAATCATCTCCCCCTTCAGAGTTTGCCTCACTTCAATCCTGACGCTGTCACAGCCGAGATGTGGCTACAAAGAGCTCTAGGAATTCCCCAAGCATTTGCATCATGAGGGGTTATTTCACAGGTAAGGAATGCAATACCCGGCCTCCTGCCTCTCCTACCTGTCTCTGCCCCTCCATCAGGTCTGTCTTTACCAGGCTGCACTTTCACAGGGTATTTGCTTTGGAGATCTGTGACAAGTGTCGCATTCCTACCGAAGCCTTCTCCCCGCAGCCATGCCACGCTGCAGCACGTCCCTGCCACGGGCCACCACCAGCAGGTAGCCATCTGGAGATGCTGATGGAGCCTCCTGAGCTGCAGGTTTGCGCTTGGAGAACCCTAATTACTGCGTGCAGGGGCAGATCTGGGCAGTGCTCTGGGTGTACCTGAATTCAAGTTATTTAGGTTAACAGCAAATTGCACGGGATGATTGCTCCGGGATCTGGGCAAACTATTCAAAGCAGAAGAAAAGCGTCTGATGAATTAGCCAATATTTTGTTTGTGGACAATCCCTCCCCCCAAAAAAACAAAAAAAGAAGTAAATCTCCAGTTCTTACCAGTGTGTTTGCTACTCAGAATTACTCCATGAGTCATTTGTGACTGAATGTACTGCAGTCAGCGGGTTTCTTGGGTCCTGCTTTTATTTTCATCTTTGAGCTCTGGCTAGTCCTAATTTTGCTTCATGCCAAGTGGTGGGTTTCAGTCTCCCAGGTCCACACGGAGCTTTCAGGTCAGATGTGAATACACAAGCGCTGCTTTTTCATCCTAGAAAGTTTTCTGCAAGCAGAAGTTTCAACTGACAACCAAATAAAAATAAAAAAGGAAAGTTGCTACCACGAAGTGGAATTCACAGATTTCTCCGGATCAAAGGGGCATATTTCCCACAGTCCTGCCTCACAGATGTTCCCCTGAGGGATAACAAAGTGGTGGCATCACAGGTAGGTGGCATTTGGTGGCCCCGCCATGGCAGTGTGGCGCACAGCCCTGTGTCAGGCTGGGTGCGATGGGCTTTGAGCACACTCTCCCTGCACAGACCTCTTGCTGTCTGCATCCTTCCTCTGTCTCTTTTTAGCCAAAATACAAGGCCTGGAATGAAGTGACTTATGGCAAGAGTCAGAGATGAGAAAAGGGAGGAAGAAAAACCGTGGTGTCTGAGCGGAGGAGCTGCAGATGGCTGGACGTGACTGCACGGGAAGGGGAGGCAGCACTACAGAGGCCGTCTCAGCTTTCAAGTCTGGTGCTCCCAGGAGCTACACGCCATTTCTTGGATGTGGTTTGCCCCCAGGGCAATCTCAACAGCTGTGAAGTTTCAGCAGATGAACAATGTAGTTTTCAATAAATTTCACCAAGCAAACGAAAGGATTTTAACTCATTCCTGCTAGCCCACTTCTGGTCTGATGGCTCTTCCAGACCTCAGTACACTCACATCACAACCCCAGGGTCTGGCTGATGGAACACACCTGAGCTGAACTGCTCACCTGAGCTCCCCATCCGAAGCAGCTTCTCTCAGCCATGCCCATGGTTCTTGGGAGGCGTAGGTACATCTCCGAGTTTACGTGTGACTTAAACCTCCCCTGGTGACCCAGTGTGGAATGAGGATGCCCTCAGCTCCAGGTGAGGAAGGAAGAGGCAACAGGAAGAGAACTTTTCCAAATCTCTTCCTCAGTGGCAGGTGTATCTCAGAAGTTCAAATTCCTTTATATTCACACATCCAGCATCAGAGCTTGTGCACTCAGAGGCCTCTTCTGATCCCAGCTGAAGGCTGGTGCCATAAGCTGTAACTAAAAGAAGGGCTTTTGTGTCCCCAGATTCCTCAGTCAGACCTAGTCAAGAAATCTCCTCTGTCAATACACCACCGGTGTATCCTCAGAGAATGAGGATGGTAATTACTGTGTGCTCTGTGAATTCACCTGCTAAATATGGGACGAGGCAGCAAACCTGAGCTCTGAGCTTTTGTTTAATTTCCTTCATGGCTGCAGAGCACCCATGAGCAGGGCAGCCAAGAAGCCAGCACAGGTTTGTTTGGTGTGTGTGGAGGATCTGAACAATGAGGCACTGCGGTTTGCTGCCTCTGCTCTGCCTGGGATCTGCCAGCAGGTTCAGGGAGCCCAAAGCAGAGAGCTGGCATCCCCAGCAGGAGATAACGGTGCTGAGCGGGCCCTGGAGGGATCTCACACCTTTACAGGCTCCCTGTGTTACCTGTGCTGTCCTCATCAATGGGCTTTGCATTTCCTCCTCACCCAAAAGCCTGCCTGGAGGCCATTCGCTTCCACTCTCGCACAGCTGCTCCCTGCCCGGTCTGGTTCCCCCCTCCTTGGTGCAGACACAGCAAGCAGGAGCTGTGCACGATGGTTTCCCAAGCACAGCTCCAGGCTGGGGGGTGTCTGTAGTGGGACAAGTTGTGAGCAAATACAGAAACGAGGATGGGGTCTATGTGTGGCAGAGGCACCCGTGACTTTCTAGGAGGCTGTTAGCACCAACCCATGAACAGCTACTGCTTTGAACTAGAATATTACAGTAACTACCTCCTCCATCTCCCTCTTCTCAAGCAAAGACATAGCCCCTGTGGTAGCCAGAGGGACCCTCTGTGATGCTGCAGCCTCTACATGAGCAGTTCACAGCCACCCGTGATTGAGGTCCTTTGTCTCCGCTCTCCAAAACATGAGTTTTAATGACCACATTACTCTCCCTGCTCCACTGAGGCTCTCCAGCCACCAGCTTCCAACATCTTTTCTCAGATGGAAACTAAATACTGGAGACCATCTTTTTTTCCCCTCTGTATAAGAAGATGCAGGTGTCTTCTTTTCAAATGGAGGGTCAATAATCCCTGCAAACGCACAAGCAAATCTTGTTGTGTGCTCTGGTTTGACGTGATTTCTGCCACCATGTTCTTGTTCCAGCTGCAATCCTCCATAAGGTGCTGAGCTCAACAGAGAGTCCATCCATGGGCTACTCTATAGGAGCAGTCCGTATATTCTCTCCTGTAGAAACAGCCTGGGCTTTGCAAGATCAGTGGTCTGAGCAGACACCTTAGCTCTCTGGAAGGGCTGGGCACTGTGGATGCAGTGCTGGATCCACTCCCAGCCTTGTGCGAGCTCTTCTGATGCTCCTTTAAGACAGTTCTTTGAGATGTTCAGGTTGGTCTCTGGGTGCTCCCCTGGATCTGAGGGTTCTGCAGTGAGTTTGTGATGATGTGGTCTCAGAGTCCAGCAATTGCTGTCCAAGAGAAAGTAGAAAAATATCTTGGGCACCGAGCTCTGCCATGTTCCAGCAGCCTATTTATGTCAGACATTCATTAGTGGCCGTACAGCATGGGTCACAGATATGTCCTTCCCCACAGCACCTAGGGCAGCATGAGCTCCGAGCTGCAGGACGCTGCATCCCTGCTGCATAAATTAACGGCTGTGAGAGACTTTGCATCCCATGGGAGCCAAGAGAGCAATCACCAATGAAAACCCACACCTTCGTGATTTCTCTTCCCATTTATCTCCTCTGGCCTGAGTTCACTTGCTCTCCTGTCTTTTCTCCCTCGTGGCTCACATCCTTACTGCTTTCACATGGCTTCATTCAGCGCTACCCTGATGCTGGGGAACCATTAAGTCCAGCTCTCTCCCAGCCGTGAACACATCTATCCCAGTCCTACTGAGATGTGGGGAGCACTCTCCCCTCCTCACTGCTGGCCCTGGCCTGCCAAGCTGGCCTGTGCATCCCGGGGATGGACCCTCCCACTCATCACAGGCAAACGCAGGCAGTGGGATGACTCTGAGAGTGTAGAGGGGCAGGAGGGTCCCATCACAGCAAGGCTGTGCTGAGAGGAGCTGGGGGAGTGGTACCTGGTGCAGGGAGGTGAGTTCAGCAGCGTTTGCTGAGGAGGGAGGTGAGGGGCTTGGCTGCTCTGAGCAGAAACGTGCATGAAGTAAAGCCTCGACCCACACCCTGAATTCCACAGCTCAGCTCCAGGGACAGGGGGAGGGTGAGAGGACAGGACGGGACATTTCCATCAGACCTGCGACTTGTTTGTGAAAGTCTCATCTCACCAGCCCTGCCTCCTCCTCCTCCCTCGCCTCCACCGCTCAACCTGGGTTTATTAACGCAGTTCCCCTTAGGCTAGAGGGAATCACATCCCGGGAGACATTCCAGGCTCCGCTCAGCTTCAGAGGGGATCAGAGGGAGCCAAGGGGCGGGGGGCGCTACCCCAGGACGTCTCGTCTGTGGAGCACTGGCAGGTCGGGAGCGCTGCAAGACGGCACTGGCAGCGCCCTTATCAGCCACGGAGCAGCCGCAGGGTGGATCGAGTCCCTGCTCGGCTCTGTATCTCCCAGCCACTTCTGCTCTGTCCAGGCAGCGAGCTGGAAGCTCTTAACCTGGCCCTGCGCGGCTGGGCACAGGGAGCCCGGGTAGGCTTTTTGTTATCACCCTTTTGCTCAGGTGATGAACACAACTGATGGTGACATGCAGCCAGGTCCAGGCTGCTGCAGGGGCTGGACCCGTCCCCGGGCACCCGCAGGGCCTCACCCGCCAGCTCCTCGCACTCTGCACCAGTCGGGGCTGACACCTCTCGCCAGGAATGGGAGCTGGCTCCCCGGCGTCTGGCTCCTCAGGTGAATTGTGGTGTGCCCTGAGCCTGCGCCAGGAAAATGCCAGCAGGCGAAACTTCGTCTCAGGCCAAGAGACATGAAGATGGATGTGTTTTCCTTGCCTGGCTTATCTCGCAGGCAGCGCTTCTCACCGGAGCCCTGCACTGTTTGTGTTCACTCGGCTCCTGGCACGGGGGCAGGTGATGATGAGACAACAAACACCGTGGTGCACCTCTCCTGACAGCCTGTCCCTGCCCTGCCAGACCATGGCTCAGCAGGGAGATGCTTCTCAGGGGCTGAATCCGAAGGTGATAAGGGGGACGAAGAGCCGCCGGACCCCACAGCCACTTTGGCTGCTGTGCAAGCAATGGGGTTGGGGCTGTGGCTGCCCCAGGGACCCGCTCCTTGAATGGACCCCTGTGCAGATGCACCTCTGCATGGCAAGGGGCAGGACAGTCCTGACACCACCTCGCTTGTGAGGTTGGAGGAGGCAGCAGTGCTGCCCAGGACTCTGCATCAGCCATGCACCCAGTCAGGGGGCTCTGCTCCATGCCTGCTCCTTGGTTTCGTACAGTGCACCCACTCTGCACTGTTGGGTTCAACACAGAATTAATGCCAAGGAAGGTTGTTGGTTTTTTTTGTTTTGTTTTTTGGTTTTTGGTTTTTTTTAAGGCAAAACAAAATAAGTTTGAAATAAGTAGTACTTGATCAAGCAAAACTTTCTGGAAATCCATAGTGGGAATGTTGCCCTGGCCTGGTTAAACTGAAGTCTGGGAAAAAATCAAACCATTTTGTTCTGGCGTTTTCATGGGGCACTGTTCGGGTCCAGGACAGCCTGCACAATTCCAGCCATTTTCATGAGAAAGATTTTTAAAAGCTCAAAGGAGTTTTGAAGCAAAGCATTTTGCTGACCAGCAGACATTTTTACACATTACTTTACCTTTCCACTTTTGAGTCTATGCCCAAAGGCCAAATTTCCCCTAACTCCACATCCTTTCCTTGCCCCCTGCCTATGCCCATGCTTTGGGCTGCCAGCTGAGGGGGAGAACTGAGTAATTCAAGGCCTCTTCAAGAAATACTCCTGGTTGCTGGTGTTTACAAGGGCAGTGCAGGGTGCATGACCCCAGCCCTGTTTGCACCTTGTTTGCATCACCTGTACAAACACCCACTCTGGCTGCCCAGCAGAAAAAAAGGTGCCAGAGCCAAAGAAAAGGGGATTCCAAAGGCGAAAGGGTGAGAACAAAGACTTGCCTATGGGGATGGGTCCCATTTGTCACCCACTGATCAGTGGTACTGGAGACATCATTCATGAGGCCATCACCTACAGAGAGATGAGAAAAGACATTACAGAAAGGAAGTCAAAGGGGTTTCACTGTCCTGGGGATTTGGCTCCTGGACCCTCTTCCAGCTGCTCAGGGAAATACTCAGAAGGTGTAAAACTCCATGCTCACTTTGCAAGGAGCCTGAAACCATGTCCCCAGGCACACAGAAAACAGCTGTGAAAGTCACACCAGGGAGGTGGCAGGAAACAAAGGGCTTCAGACAAGAAAGGCTTAATCCATTTAAATTCAGTTTCTCTCACTTCTTTCCCCTCTCCTATTTGATCTGATCAGTGACCTCTTCCCCAACCTCCTCTCAGTCCAAAGAGCATCACAGCAGTTTCATACCCAAGTGGCCCATGGACTGGAATTCTACTTTGAAAGAGCAGAATTGGACCTGGTGTTCCCTTCCTCTGTCTTGCAGTCTCTTTCCACCAAACACCTGCTGGGGAAAGGGCTGCTGACAGAGGTTGTCCCCAGTTGGTGGTTCCTGTTGAGACAATGCGACATTGCTTGTCCGGGCATTGACAAGGTCCCTCCTTGCTGGAAAGTACCAGGGAAGTGGAGAAAAGCTAATGCTTGTGGCCAGAAGGACTTGGAAAACCAATGAGAGCCCTGCTGCTTGCTAGGCTTGGAAGGCACTGAAGCAGATGCTGAGCGAGAAGAGCTATGTGTGAAGATGCTGTATCAGCAACATCTGTGACCATTGGGACCTCCCAGTCATGAAGGCTTCTGCTGAGCTTCTGCATCCATCTCGAGATCCCTGAACCCCATATTTGGCTCCAGCCTGGGCAGGAGTGGCAGGAAAGCAAGCAGACAGAGCCGGTACTGAGAGATGTTTGGCTTTTGGAGCTCAGGGGCTGGGATGGAAGCCCTGTGCCCATCTGCCAGCAGCCAGACTGCAAAGGTAGGGATGAGTGCTGCACAGACAGGACAGGCGGTGGCTGAGGGACCTCCCAGCATAGCAGCATTAGCAAAAGGACTCTTGCAGGCTGCACATAGGGCTCTCTGCAGAAGGTGAGCACACAAGCCCCAAAACTTGCTTGTCCGGGAAATATCTGTAATCCCAAATACACCATGTACTTTCTTTTATGCTAAGAGCCTTGGCAGGAGCCCACAGTTCTCACGCACAGCCCCATCTCTGCAAGCACCATGTTTCCCACAACATCCCCCTCAAAAATCTCCTTTTATTAAGGAGAGCCTAGCCGCCCATCACTGCTTCACATGCTGCTCCCATGCCTCTTCCCCAAATTCCCTGGGCACCAGCAGGCACCACTGCTGTGGGCTGGAACGCACTGAGCTCCCAGAGACACCGTCACTAGGAGAAACGACACTAGAGAAAAGAGAGAAAAAGGCAGGAAAGCTTTTCCTGCTTGGACCCAGCTGTCTGGCTCAGAGCAAGGCAGGAAAGCAGGATCTGCTGTGCATTCCCATGGCATAGCTGGACTAGTGGGAAAAGGGTAGCTTTAACAGTGTGAAGTCTGAGCCCCATGAACACCAACTCCTTGCTTCTTCCCTTCTGCTTTTTCCCTCCTTCCCTTTCCTGCTTACATGGCCTCAGGGATGGACCAAACCCACTGCTCCAGTACAGGAGCACAGCAGCATCTTCCAAGCACAGACACAACCAGGTTCCTTCTCACATCTGCTTACTGTATTTACATCCTCAGTATGGTTCCCATCAAACTAAACATGAACAACATGATAGTAATAGAGTCTGAGATGTCAGGAAGCATTACCCACTCCCTGCACGCCAGCCCGGGCAGCTGGAGATCAAAGTTTTCTTATTTGCATACATTTCTTGAAACAATTTGCAGCTAAACTCAGTCTACTGAGGAGATGCTAACACAGTCCAGGGCTTCTCTCATAGAAACAGGAACCAAGAAACCAGATCTGTGCATTGCTGCCTCCATCTCCAGGTGGCTGAGCAGATGGAGGCATCGGTATCTCCAAAATGGGGAGCTGCTCCCTTCCTTCCCTCAGCATCCCGCATATCAAAAGCCTTCTAGGAAATGGTATGAAGGGCTAGACACACACACATGGCTCCAGCAGGGATGCTCCCCATGGGAACTGAGCAGTCTAAGAGTGTCTAAAATGATTGGGTTTAGTCCTGGATACCCCTAGCAGGAGAGATGAAAGCCGCCTTTAAACTGACCCGTTTCAAGTCATCTCAATCCGGACAGAACCCAGTTGCAGGACTGGAAGCATTGACTCGGTTGACTCCAGCCGCTGCTCTCTCATCTGCAGACGCAAAAACAGGGGGACGAGGCGAAGTATCACCCCCGGGGGAGCAATGAGACCCGGTCGCACGAAGGCCAGGGGCGGGAGGGGGGTCCCGTTCGTCCCGCCTCGCTCCGCCCAGACGCCAAACG
>JAOEHY010033238.1:23151-40801 GCA_025447955.1 Psilopsiagon aurifrons
TTACAGCCCGGGGGGTTTCCAAAACCCCCCCCCCCCCCCCCCCGCCTGCTGTGCGGGCACTGCCGAGAAGTTACGAGGAGACGAGGCTCAAAGGGTGAATCCAACGCGCAGCAGAAGGGGAGCAGCAGGGCTCTTTCTTCCTGCATATGCCTGCCAGATCCCAGCACCTGGGATGGAGCTGCGAGCAGCAGAGACTGCTGGAGAGGAGCAGCGAGAGGTTCGGGGGACGAGGAGAAGACAGAGAGCTCCTTGTGCCGGGAATGTGTGTGTGTGACTGGGTTATTACATACACGCACTTTGCTGGTGTGCTATAAAATAATGACAGAGTAAATGCCCGGTAGCAGCCCAAGGGGGATTAGTTCAGGTTCTGTCGATGGTTTTATTATCAGCTCTGTCATCTGAGTACTTTCTAACTTGGCTGCTAAATATGCTGTGGGCTGGGACTTGGCACAGGACAGCCTTGGCCCCCAAAGCGCTTGTGTTATTCCAAATGACATGTCTCTGCGCTTGGCTCCACTCAGCGCCTGAGGAAGGTGAGGCTGAGCTCTCGGGTGGTGGTACACTGCAGCACGGTCACCACACTGCTCTGCAGAGTTCATCCTCATCAGTGCAGCCAGAAGTGGGCTGGGAGGGCAGAGCTCCGCCTGTGGAAAGCTGGAGACCACCAGCTCCTGCGGGATGTTTGTTGGGCTCGTTGCTCTGCTGTGTGCAAGCTGTGAAGCTGCTGCTTCTGCAGGGACCTGTTCAGCCTCTGGTCCGGGTCTTGCTGCCAGCAAGGACCTGTGTGGGATCCCCAAGGAAGGGAGAACAGCCCAGGTTTCCCACTGCCTGAACTTGGTTCAGCTTTGATGTGCACTGTTCATCTCTTTTCGTCGGTGCTCACAGCTGTTGACTGACTGCAGAGGCTGCTGAGTTGCATTTGCCTTGGCCACTGCCCCTTAAATGGGTTGAATACACCAAACTGCTGACAAGCACTGAGTTTATGCAGGGGTCCAGGTCTGCTCAGGCTCCTGGTCCATCAAACCCATCACCATGCTCCTGAAGAAGGTCCCTCCAGCTGGCAGTCTGCTGCCCAGAGATGGCTTGTTCCTCATCCCAGGCTAGTGCATTGTGAGTACTAATACTTTCCTTTTGGCTGGAGTAACTCCAGGTAATGCTACTTCAGGTATGTTTTGTTCAGGAACACCTTGTGCTCATGTGTTCACCAGCCATGTGGAGCTCAGGGTTTCAGATCAATGTGTGTCACTCAGTCTTTGCAGAGATAGTGGCTGCATGGGTTTGGGGTTGGAGGTGGGCAGATGATTTCCTAGCCTTTCAAATAGTAGGTCTCTTATCCCAGATAGCTGCCCTTTTGGGTTCTCTGTCTGGTGTCAAGGCTTCTGAAGGTTATTCTACTGCCTCTGATGTAAAGCCAGCATTACTGTGGTTGCTCTCAAGTACAACATAAGTTGACAGCAGTGCACCCTATTCCTCTCCCGACTGGGATACTATTGTCAGGACGGAATGGCAGAGGTGGGATTGCTGGGCTGACAGTGCTCTGTGCATGTGTTTCTGCCCTCAGCCCTTCTCTACCCTCTCTTACTAGGGAGCTCTGGCATGCCATTGCATGTTTACTTCGCTGGCTACTTTGAGTCCACACAAAGAGATGTTTCCCTGTGTCTAACAGCAGCTGATTTCCCGTCTGGGCACCTTCTGCTGTTGGGTGATGAATGAGAAAGCAGCTGAGGGGCTGAGCTGGGTAGGGAGACTTATGTTCCTACAAGACAGATAACAGTGTCTTCCTCAAGCTGTGCTAGTAGATGGGGTGGACAAGGACAGGATGCTGCACTGCATCTATTCAGTTCTCCATAACAAGTCACAGCAGCGGTAACTGAGGGGAGAAAGAATCGAGAGCTAAGATTCATTTTAAAGCCAGGCTACACAGGGCAAGTTGCAGAAGGACCTATGCTCTTTGTAGCAAACCCTGTAGATCTCCGTCATTTTTACATTAATGCCTAAAGAAAGAAAGAGAAAACTGAGAGCAGAATGCAGGCTGTGTCTGGTGTCCACTGTAAAACTTGAGAACAAAAGATCTGCAGTCCTCAGGGCAGTGCACTCGCAGACAACGAATTCCTGCATTGCTTTCAGCTCCCTGGGGAAATCAAAGTCAGTCCATTTGCTGGGAAACTATCTCTCAGTGGAGAGGTGCTGGGCACCCTCCCAGCTGCCAGTGTAATCTCCCAGGGGCCATATCCTGCAAGGTCTTGCCCTGAGCCCAGCAGGTTCCCCCTTGGAATCATGGTGCTGCCTTCTCCACAGCCCAGGAGCCGGGAGGCCATCTGCCTTGCTCAGGGCTCGGGCAGCTCCCGCAGGAAGGGTTTGATTTGCACTCTATAGTTTGGCTATTTAAATACGGCATGAATGTTGGGGTAATTTTAGGCGTGTTTATCCTTTGCTCTGAGACAAACTCTAGACACATGTAAGCAGTTATTCTCCAGTGGGCTTGTTGTGTTTGTGCTTCTACATGCAACACACACGCACGCCCTGCACTGTGGCAAGGCTTGGGGTGTGCAGCTGGCAAAGCTGAGCGGGGAGGGAGAAGAGAGCAGGGAGCAGAGAAGCACTTTGGGGAGAATCTCCCACTCCAGCTCTTTACTTGCTTCCCTCATGCGTATCTTGCTCTGGCACTGTAACCTGGGGGGGCTCAGCAGGGGAAGGGGGCACTTACTCTTTTCCTGCAGGGATTTCTCCCACCAAAGGCACTGTCAGCTCTTTCCTACTAATTCCAAATATTCAGACAGGTAGATGAGGGGGTCCTGGATATTCTTACAGTAGGGATGAATCAGCTTGTAATGTGAATGGAGGCACTGCTGAGTCTGCCATAACTGTCCAGCAAAATAAAAAGCAGAGCACTTCAGAGGTTCACTGAGATTCTGGTGCAGATGAGGACAAGGACAGAGAGGTGACCAAACCTCCTCCTCTAGTGAGAACTGGGCCGGAGGCATATGTCACCCTCTGTGAAAATTAGCAGAGGGGGAAAACCCTGCAGGCATCTCCAGCAGATTGAGCAGGGGAACAGTGCTTGTCTTGTGGTTCGGAGTCCCAGCCTGAGCATCTGAGCAACACACACTCCCGAGGGGTAGAACATCTTCCCATAGCTCTGTGCACTGTGCCAGGAGGCAGTACACACTGAGACATGTCCTGGCTGCTGTCCTTGGGCAGTGATAGCTCATTGCTTACCTTAGCTTGCATGTAATTGCACAGTAAACAAAACATCTCAACCCTCTTCCTCCTGTGCCTGGAGTGTGCCACATCCTACAGTGGTTTCTTGGTTTCAAGGGGACTTCTAGGTCATGAGATTAAGGGCTCTTGAGACCTTTTGCTCTCCTGGCATCCTGGGGCTTGTTTGCTTTGTAAGTACTTCTGTTTCTGGCAAACTGTTGCTTGGGTGACACCAGCAGCTTGGCTGTGGTGTTGTTGATGGACTACACTCGCACACTGTCACGTAATTAAAGTGTCTGATAGTAAAAATAGTCCTGCAGTGTTTATTCATTTGCTTTCTCTTGTTACATCAGAGCCGAGGTCTTCTCATTCTGTCTGTGGGCATAAACATTTGCAGTCCATTATGTTTCATGTTCGGTGTTGCTTAGGAAAGATAAACATTTCTCTTTTTTCGTTGCCAACAACAACTACCACCGAGTAATCCGGAAACAAACTGTCAGGCCCCAGGAGGTAGTGCTTGATGGTGCCACGGAGTATGGGAAGCAAGCAGAGGGGAGCCTCCAACTGTGTATGTGTGGCCTGGAGCTGCAGCACCTCCTCTTTGGCCTCATTTAGCCTAAGCTTGGCCTCAGCCTTTGCGTTCTCCCTGCCTCTGTCTGCATGGGACTGCAGCCCAGCATGAAGGAGCCAGTCCTGTAGCAGAAGTGTAAGCAAACAATTCACAGTTTAGAGGGGTTGGGAGACTCTGCTATGTTCTGGGGGAGGTAGGATCAATAAATCTGGTGGCTTTGCCTCAGCATTGTTTCCACCAAGTTTCTATTGTTTTCACTAACACTGCCCTGACCGGGAGCACGCTTAGCTCAGGATCTGACCAGACAACAAATGTGATCTGTTTCTTGCCATGAGGTTTCATCTGCAGCATTAGCACCTTCTGAGGCCAGTGTGCTTCTGGGACACAACCTGACTAGAGTGGAGCTGGCTCCAGTTTTACCACTAACCATCAGCTGTAGCTGCACTTTCAAATCCACCCCCTGCCAATCCATGCTGGGCTGAGAGTCAGGCTGGCCACAAATCCAGCCATGGTACTCTGTGCATCAGGACTAACAACAGTGCTCATCTCAGGCAGCAACATTGCTGCAGCTTGTTAACGTGGTGTAGAGCTCCTGGGGGGCACAGCAACCCATCAGTGGACAGAAAGGGGGTGAGAGAACTATCTTATGTGAGAACTGCAGGAGAAAACATCTCTGCTCTCCTTCCCCATAGATTGAACCAAGGGTAGGAGTGCTCTGAGGTACAGGCTCAGAGGTGGGAGGAGGATAATGCTACTAGCCAAAGAGACAGCAAATACCAGTGCCTTGACAAACACTCTGAGTAACAGAGGAAAGCAGAGAGAAAGGGAAAAGTAGCAGCAGAGGGACAGGGATGTGGGGAGAAAACCCATGAAATCATCCCCTAGTAGAAGAGGAAACAGCCCCCAATGACAGGGGAAGTATCCAAGACTGATGTGATTCTAGTTGTAACTTGTCCAGTCACTCCTGTCTGATGGGGAGAGGGGGTCTCTTTTCATGTCTGTGCTGCAGAAGCAGGCAGGAGCTCAGATAATTAGGTACACAATAGAGGAGCCAAGTTTAAGTTCAGGGCAGGCAGCTGAGGATGGACCCAGGCAGACGAGAGCAGTGGGTTTGTCAGTACCAGGCACTAGCCTCACTCTTGGGGTTGTTCTCCACTGTAGCTATGGTATTGTAGCTGCTTCTCCTCCTGGGAGGCTCTGGAGAGCGAGTGCTGCCCAACACAATGAGGTTAAAGATGCTCTTGGCTCCTCGGGGTGGCTGGGACACTTCCTGGGAAGCTTGGCTGGTGTTCATCTGGCCTCAGGAGACCTGAAGTGATGGCTGCTTGTATCGCAGCACTTGAGGTCTGATAAAGCTGCGAGGAACTGAGTGGGTAGCCTGTACTTCTGCTGTGGTTTCTGCTCTCCCGTGGGATCTGTCCTTTCCCTCTTGTTCCCTCTCAGCTTTCTGGTCACAAGGCTGAGGAAGAGGCACTTCTTTTGTGAGAAGCTATGGCCAGCCTGCAGCACAGCCCTCTCTGTATAGCTTTGCTCCTCTGCTGTCCTCGCAGAGCCTTGGTTTCAGGCAGCCCCTCTGCACTCATGTTGCACAGACATTTTACTGCTCAGTCTCTTATTGCAAAGCCCTGGCCTCTTCCCTTGGCTAAAATCTGTCTGTTCCATGCACAGCAGCCACCCCAGCTGTGGGTCATACTGGGAAGGGCAGTGCAAGTGTCTGCACATGCTAGCTGGAGACTGATCCAGCTCTGCATTTAGCTGGTCTGAATGTCTTTGCCTTGGATGCAGGGATTCTCCTTTGCTTTTGTCTTCAGTAATCTTTTCGCCCTTGATGGTGGGATGGGAGGAGTGGGGATGCCCTGATAGTTACCCTGCAGCCAGTGCCTTCCTCATCCTCTCTACACAGGCCTGTACTAGCTTTAGCAGCAGCACAGCCCTACGCAAACCCCTAAGCATACAGCTGGGACATTATCCCACAGCTTGGGAGAACAAAGCAGGATCTGCCCAGGAGAGGGTGGGTTCAGCTCTGAGTGGGAAGGATGCAACCTTAAGTGAGAGGACATGTTATCTAAGCCTTGGGAAGTGCCTGCAGCGAGGTGTGTCCAACCAAGGAGACCAAAATTTCCAGCCTGATGTGTCTCCTGAGCATTGTTTGGCAAGTGGTTTCTGCCTGTCACATTTCCCCTTGCTGGCTGTGCCTGCAGTGGCATTTTCCAGCCCTTTCCTGCCATGGTGCTAATGTTGGTGCAGTGACGACAAGGAGAAACTCACTGTTTGTCCAGGGGCACAAGGGGCACAGCGAGCACACGAGGCAGCAGGGCAGGTCTTGCCTCCTGCCTCCACCCAGAGCCATTCAGAGGACCACTGTGGTCCCCTCAGGGATGGATCTTGGCAAGGGCGGGCAGGCAGGAGCAGGAAGGGTCCTGCCTAAGGCAAGGTGGGGTTTGGATGGCTGGAAGCTGGGATTAATGCCAGTGGCCTAGAGCTAAGGAAAGAGGAGAAAGAAAACCTACCTCTGCCTGCCTCTGAACACGGGGATCCCTCAGGGTGAGGACACAGGCAGCTCCTCCTCTCTGTGCTCTGGCTGGGAGGACAGGGATAATCTCCAGTTAATGCCAGTTCCCCCAGCCAATAAGGCAACAACTGACCTTCCTGGGAGACCAAGGGATGTGTTTACCATAGCCAAGACAAAACCAGGACTAAAACCATCTGGGTCAGCTCAGCTGGCCCCCCTACCCAGGCAACTCTTAAGGGATTCCCAGTGCTCCCGGTTCCACAGTGAGAGCTCTCCCCAGGGTCCATCTCCACTCTCCCCATGTGCTTCGGAGCAGCTGTCCTGCATCCTGGTCCTGGGAAATGAGACACATTCATTACCCTGTGTCTTCTAGTGACAGGACCTGCCTCTGGTGCATGTAGGAGCACGGCCAGCTCATACTCCCTCCTTCCACTAAAGCACTGGATGGATTCTCAGTGCTGGCGGCTTGGGTAGGCTTTACTGTTCAGGATGTAAAATGGGTTTCTCCTTTTCACGTGTTGATGGTGTGGTTCCTGTGCTGTGTGGAAGTGCACTGAGGCAGCAGCGTTGTGTCAATGGTTTCTAAGGCAAAGGCTGGCAGCCACCAAGGGTGTCTGGCTGGCTGGGGAGGAGGAGCCACCAGGCTGGGGTGGTGACAGACACACGAAAAGCCTCAACTGACACACAGACACCTAAACTGCACCTTATGTGACCTCCCTGGCTCCTCTGTCCATCCGTGCATAGCTCAGAGGCACGGGGCCACTGCAGAGCTGGGAGCTCGGTGGCGGAATTAATGCCAAGGGCTTCACACTTCATTCCAGCCCGCATGAATAGGCTCATTGTAGGGAACAGAGTGATGGCAGCACGTGGATTACACGGCATCATGGCAGCTCTGGCTTCATGCCATCCTGACCTTTGTGTCCCCCGCAAGGCAGCCAGGAGAGCTGGCCAGGAAGAAGCTCTTTGCAGGGGAAGGAAAGGGACCCCAAAACCCCAGGTCCTCACCCTGAGCCCTGTGGGATGGAGCTTGCCTGTCTGTTGTATCACTGCTGCATCTCAGCTCTTCCTGCTGCGCAAACACCTTTAAATTTGCTTGCACAGAATCAGGCAAAAACAGGTCTCTGGCTTGGTCAGCATGGTGAGACAGGGAGCAAGCACCTCTCACCCCACTGCCTTACTGCAGGTTGGGGATTACACTTGGGTCAGGTTTCCTGGTGGCCCCATAGTCCTGCTGTCAGGTGGGAAAGCAGTGGAAGTCAGCTAATTACCATT
Organism: Psilopsiagon aurifrons; assembly: GCA_025447955.1. Taxonomy (NCBI): domain Eukaryota; kingdom Metazoa; phylum Chordata; class Aves; order Psittaciformes; family Psittacidae; genus Psilopsiagon; species Psilopsiagon aurifrons. The sequence continues at coordinate 30,708 of JAOEHY010033238.1, forward strand.
AATTAATGTTGCCAAGAGGAGCTGTGCTTTTCCAGCTAATCCTGGGAGACCCCAGGTGATCCTGTCCCCAAGCAGTCATGGGTCACCTCTACTTGTGTCCAGGAGGGAATAAAGGCTGTGGGATAAAGGGGTGGAATTTACTCCCTAGTGATTTGTTTCATTCTTGAAGGGTCTGGTTCTCATCCACAGCTTTGAAAAGCATTTCCTGCCAGCCAGCTGCCAAGGAAAAGTGGACCAAAAATAGCCCAGTGCTTAGGGGGTGCCATGGCATGACACAACACAGTGCCTCCCAGGTGTGATCTGGCTTGGAGCAGCACAGCCCAGGGAATGGAGGATGCTTGTGGGGTGGTGCCCTGGGAGCAGGGGAACAGCCTCAGGCAGAGGTGGAACTCACTGCTGCAGGACTGTTGTGGGTGGACATTCACCACTCTGCGCCAGGACACCTTTTCCCAGTTACTGAAGTTGTGGCTTTGCTTTCCCCTTTCAGGACGTGTCCCGAAAGCATCACACCTGGAAGGAGCAGAGTCCTTGGCTGTCTTCCTTGGTGAACGCTGTGGGGACCGGCGTGCCTATGAAGGGCTTCCCTGTGAGTGCAGATGAGCCGGTGGCGCGCTGGAACCCACCCCGGTGCGGCGTTCCAGACCTCCCGGTGCTGCCGGATGGACAGAACGGGCGGAACCGGCAGAAGCGATTTGTCCTCTCCGGTGGGCGCTGGGACAAGACCGATCTCACCTACAAGTAAGAGAGTTCCAAACTGCGAGTCAGGCTGGTTTGCTTCTCCCTCCCCAAACCTCTCAGTCTGATGGCCCCAGCAGCGTGGCTCGCTTTGATGTGACCAGAGGGCGGCCAGGGAACAAGGGAGCCACACACTGCACCACCAGTAGCATCGCACCCAGCACCTCCACATCCCTTCATGCACGCACTGCTGTAAACACAGCTGCCCACCCACCCCTGGCCAAACACATTCTGCATCACCTCTCAGTCATTCCCTTGTGCATCAACACCCCTGTGCATTCCCTTCCCTACATCAAACCAAGCCGAGCCTCCATCACCAGCCTTCTCCCGCTGTGCCTTTGCCCCTGCAGCCGCCCCGCCGTGGGCTCACCTCACAGTTTATTTTACAAAGGCCTTTTTATTCAGCTGTTATTGATGTTCCCATAAACACAACTTCAGTGTGAAGTTTTGCCCCGATCACCCGACACATCCTCAATTGCAGATTTGCTCAACAGACTCGCAGGAGGGTTGTGCTGCCTCCCCAGTTGCCCACATGGGCATGAGCGGAGAAGTGAGCACACTCGTATGGAGCTTGACAGCGTGTAATCCATCTTTGGTTGAATTAAATGCAGGAGACAGCTCCTCATAGTATTAGGGGTCTGTAGGTAACAGAAAGGTGCCTTCATTTTTTTTGGTCAACTGTATTAAAGAAAGAACCACAGCAGAGACTAACAGACCCCAACACTGTTAATGGAAGGGAAAGAAAGCTGCCTCTGTGGCACACCTTACAGAGGTGCTTATGTTATAGGAGGGGAGAAGATGCAGCAGCTGCTCTGAGAGAGCCCAGTTTCCAGGGGCATAAATGCAGAGACTGAGGAGTAGAGATCACATCACACCACTTGCAGGCACCTCTGCGGGGTGGACTCATGGGGAACAGACCTGGAAAATGCTGCAGCACTTCAGCAAAACACAGCTCTGAAAGCTCTCCAGAGAGCTCACCTCCGGCTCACCAGCCAGGGGGTTCAACACTGGTAGGATTTGTCTGTCTCACGTGCTGCTTGGAATGGGGTGCTGGAGCAGTGCTCATATGGACTGGAGATGTTCTGGTGCTGAAATAGAGCAGCACTGACCCTACAGCTAGTGTCTCCATGACAGCAGTGTGCATGGGACAGCACATGATGCTCTCATCATCCAGTGTCTGCTGCCTTTCAGAATCATCAGGTTCCCGTGGCAGCTTGTAAAGTCTAAAGTGAGAAGGACCATTGAGGAAGCTTTGAAAGTCTGGAGTGACGTGACACCGCTGACCTTCACTGAGGTGCAGGAGGGACGGGCTGACATCGTCATCGATTTCACAAGGTGAGCGTGGCGGGCAGCAGCACCCTCCTCACACACAGCGAGGACCCCAAGCCTCTAAGCAGAGCGGAGGGCCACCAGCACACAGCTTCCACTCATGTTTCTGCTGTCAGAGGCTGGGGTAATTCGGGGTTTGGTACTTGCTGTCAGTTGTGGCTGCTTGGTGTAAGTGCAGCTGTCCCGTGCTGGCTGTGCGCAGCACCATCACTGATCGCTCATTTATTTTCCTGGTACATTTACATTTCTCTGCCCACAGGCTGTTTTCTTAAGTGTTTGTTTTGACTTTCCATCTTCGGATCCTCCATCCTGTCCCTTGATGGAGCGACGTAACTGTCTGCCCAAAGACAAATATAGTTTCTTGGTTAAATGGATCTTGGCTCCTGGCCTGAAATTCACTTTTGGCAAAATACGCATGGGGGCAAAGACTTCCCTCTGCTGCGTGTTTTCACAGAGCTAATAAAGGCAGTGGAGACGGTCCAAGCAGTGATGTGATTTGCATACTGTGTATTTGCCTGTGCCTCCCTCAGCTCTCTAAAGTAGCTGCATCTCTCACGGGTTTCCTTCATTACTCAAGAGAAGGTTTGGCTTGAGTGAGGACCTGAGGATTTGGCTGGGTTTGCTGCCAGCTGCCCCTCTGCATCCCCCCACCACTCAGTTGTCAACTTAATCTTAGGTTGAGCAGCCACCTCCTTAATTCTTTAGGCTCTACAGTCAGCTTTGGGCTGGAAGCTGAACAGGGGGAGGAGGGAAACATCCCCGAGAAAACATATGAGCTCCCCAGGGGTTGGTGTGTCTAAGCTCAGCTTCCTCAGTGCCCAGAACCGGGTTTGTGGCAATCAGGAGGGCTCTGAGCAGTTGATCTGGACATGTGGGAGGAACTTGGGTTGGGAGTGAGAGCTGCTGTCCCCTCGCAGTGGCTCCCCACCTTTGGCCACACAATGCTGTTCACTGCAGGTACATGGCTGTTTGTCTGAGGTGCAATGTGCCTTCCCTCCAGGTACTGGCATGGAGACAACCTGCCTTTTGACGGGCCCGGAGGGATCCTGGCACACGCGTTCTTCCCTAAGACACACCGGGAGGGAGATGTCCATTTTGACTATGACGAGACCTGGACGATTGGGAACAACCTGGGTACAGTACTATTTCAGGGGGAGCTGTGGATGGTCCAGGATGCTTAACAGTGCACTTGGAAACGATTCCATCGTGGTGTGAGCAGGGATCCTGTAAAACTGAGAGGCAACAATCATTTTTGTGGTGTGCACTGTTGTCTCCCACCACTTACACACCTTCAGGTCTTTCCTTGTCATTTTTCAGCCACAGCAATGCCTGTGTCCAGCACCAAGACCTTGGCTTCCTGGTGGGCTCCTCCTGTTCCTTGTGGGGGGAACAAGAGAGATGACTCCTCTGCCACCGGGGATTGCACCCAGCATTGGCAGGAGCCATTAGAAATGAAGTAGGGAAAGGATGAATGAAAACTGGGGCTCCAGCATGGGGTGACATGGTTGTCATCCAAAGGACAATCTCAGCCCCAGCCCCTGCATGTGGTGCTTACCATCTGCCCTCAAATAAGTCCATAAAGGGAAACTGCCCAGGCTCCACCTCTGTGTCCCTGTGGCCCGGGAATGCTCTGACCATAAACAGCACCGCATCCAGACTCTTTTTTCTCTTGTAGCTTTTTCCTTTTGCTAATAATAGCTCAAGCTGGTTGCCCTGTGCTGGGGCACTCAGGTCCAGTGTCACAGTATCTCGTGAGATACTGCAGCACCGCCTGGGACCACCTGGATCAGTGCCCAAAGCATCCGTTTCTGCAAGCCCCAGCAAAATTAACACGGGTCAGGCCCTCCTCCTCCTCCTTCCAGTTCATCTGCAGGGGCAAAAACCAATCACAAAGCCCAAGTTAACCCCCTGCCTTGCTCTTGAGTTTCCCAAGCATTTTGCCCATGTTGATGTTGGGGGCGCGGATGGGCTTCCCAGAAGCTGATGTCATTGTCAGTTGTGCACCGACTTGACTCTGCATGGGGCACAGGACCCTGCCCATGCTGACCCAGAAAGAACCACAGGGCACCAGACCTCTCTGCAGCAGCATTTGTGCTCCCGAGGAAGGGTGGGCTCTGCCTTCTCGCAGCCTCTGTTGGGGCTGCCTGTGTTGTTGAAGAATGTCCTACATTCTCCCACAAAGACAGTGTTGGAGGCAAACCAGGAACTGAAAATGGATGCCAGTTCCCATCAGAATCCAGCCTTATTCTATAGCCCTTTTTCCCCCCTACATCTTCCATAAATAAATGTGTAAAAGCTCTTTGCAGCTAATTGCCATTTATTGTGCTGGAAAGAGCTTTACAATATAAACATGGATAAATCCATGACTCAGTTCTGAGTGAGAAGGGGAAATTCTTAGCTTTATTTTACAGATAGGAAACCAGAAGTACAAGGAGGGCTGAGATGTGCCCTCTGGGGAGCCCTGGGGTCACCCCAGAGCTGAGCAGGACATGGGACTCCACATAGAGGACCTGTGAGGGACACAGGGATGCTCCCATCACTGCTCCTTCAGGCGTCCTCTTGTTCACCTCACCCTGACAATCTGAGAACTGCACAGCTGATCTGCCAACACTGGAAAGCATCAAGTGAGGAGCCTGCCAAGCTAAACACAGTGTCTGAGAGTTTGTAATAAATCACTGACACAGAAATCCCACTTTCTCAGCTGACCTACATGTGTCGATTTAATTGGCTCAGTGCTGTGCAAATTCATCAGTTCGATATAAAGCTGAACAACAACAAGGGCTCACCTTCCTCTCCACCCTTCCCAGGCATTCCTCCCAGCTGCATCGCCCCTGCCCCATCCCATCCCATCCTGTCCTGGTGCTGAGAAGTGACCTGTTCCCCTGGAGCCAGTGGGAAAATCCTGCTTGGAGCGATGAGGCTGCCTGACTCACATCCCTGTGGATTTCTGGCTGAAAGAAAGTGAATGAATAAGCCGGGACTTGTCAAAAACCAGCCTCCGCTCACGGGCTGTGCTGCTTAATGCGCCTGTCTTCCAGCTTCCCCTGAAATCTATCAACTTCAAAAAGGATCCATTAGGAGCTAACCACCACCTGCCAAATGACACATTTTTTCACACTGAAATCCACTTCCTCCCCTCCCCCTCCTTTTCTAGATGCTCCAAGGTCATGTATTCCTAAAACATGATCTCCCGTAAATCTACTTCAGTCTGGTGGAGAAGGCCCAGGCCTTGACATGGATAATTTGTTACGGATTTATTGCTAACTGCCACCTTCTCTACATAGTCCAGTCCACACTCAAGCGATAAATGAGCTCCCTCTGCTGTCTGTGACAACAGCCATTAGCAAGTTCTAATCCCAGAGGGTTCAGTGGACGTGATCTAAATGGGACCTGATGCACTCCAGCTGTAGGCAACAACTACTGGGTGGACAAAACCCAACCTTGCCACCCCCCTCCCCACCTATGTCTATGAGCCAGACTTCCTTCTCTGCGTAAATCTCTCCTTTCCAAAAGTGCACGGAGCATTCCTTTCTTCCTGGTAGCCGAAGAGGTGCAGGAGCCCCTGGCGACAGAATTGCAAATTAGCAACATGCCCAGGCTGATACCTGAGTGTATGAATTCACTCAGGTGCTCCTGAAAGAGTGGATCCATTAATTATGCCCTTTTACTCCTTAGCAAAACACAAACGTGGTGTAGAGCTACACCGGGGAAGTGCAGGAACAACAACCTGGGAGCACTATAGTGAGGCAGATCTCTTTCCTTGTGTTAGACTCCTACAGCAATGGCTGCTGATTGGTAGCAGTGAGCCTGGGAGGCATTTGTCCCACACACCAGCAGACAAAAGCACCTCCCGTCTTTTCCCTTTGCAGGCACTGACCTCCTGCAAGTGGCCGCTCATGAGTTTGGCCACGTCCTGGGCCTGCAGCACACGGCTGTTTCCAAGTCACTCATGTCTCCTTTCTACATCTTCCGCTACCCGCTGAGCCTGAGTGAGGATGACAAGCAAGGTATCCAGTACCTCTATGGCAAACCCAAACTGGATCCTGCCCCAACCCCAACTCAGCCAGCAGAGCTGCCCCAGCCAGGCCTTGAAACCAATGAGATCACCAACGTGGAGGTGAGCAAGCAGCCTGTGTGTCCTCCTTTAGCACCACAGCTGGGGCTGTCCTCACCAAGAGGCCAGCAGCAAGCATACCTGTGGTTTGGTGTCTGTCATCCACTCATGCCTTGAGCCAGGTCCAGACCCCACTGCCAGCCAGGCTGGGGTGTTGGAACTTGGTGATCTCAAGGTCCTTTCTAACCCTTACCATTCTGCTTTGGCAGGCGGTGCAGCCCGATGCCTGTGACACAGCTTTCGACGCTGTGTCTACCATCCGAGGGGAGCTCTTCTTCTTCAAGTCCCGCTACGTGTGGCGGCTTCGAGCAGGAAAGCTGCAGGACGGCTACCCAGCTCTGGCCTCCCGCCACTGGCAGGGGATCCCCAGCTCTGTCGATGCCACCTTCGAGGACCCTCTGGGCAACATCTGGTTTTTCCAAGGTAAGAGCTGGACTGGGATCAGACAGCTCAGAAATGCATCTCCTTTACTTAGGGCTATTCAGGACCCAACAAGTTCCTGGGAGGATAAACCTTCTGGGCATCCTCGGCAATCCAGTGATCCTTGTTATTTGTTTCCTTTGCTGTTTAGGTTAAACTTTTTAGCAGATATTGTCACTTTTACACACAGCCACAATATCTCATTCTCCTTCCCTGGAACACAAACATTTGTTTTGAAGCTTTGCCCTGGCAATGCTGCTGGCAGAAGAGCTCCATCTTCCCGGCTGTCCTGGTAGTCGGTGCCAGAAGAGACAGCTTCACTGGTTGTGAAACTCCTGTGCTTGTGCCCCAAGGCCCTGCACCTTTTCTGCTCCTCAGAGACGAGCATGTGGAGCTTCTCTAGTGCCCCAAGACTGAATGAGCCTATGGGGAGCCTGTGTGCAGGACCAGACAACCTCTGGCCACCACAGGGATTAAGAACCCATGGTTGGGGCAAGCCTCCTCCTGGCCATCTCTGGAGTTCAAGGCCAACAACAAACCCCATTAAAGAAAACAGCTCCACTGTTTTCTTCCATGCTCTTTCCAAGTGTAAATTTAATAGCAAGGATGCAGAATGAGGAAGGTATCCAGGTGCCCTGGGTGTGCACGCCCCGTCTGCACTCCATGAGCACCAGAAAGCACATCATAGGGCTCTGCAGTCAGTGCTCCTGCATAAACAGGTCACTTAGCACCTGACCTGCACACAAGGACCTACAGTGCTAAAATTGGCAGCCTCCTACCGTGAGTTAAAATGAGATAAGCGGAAAGTATTACATGCCATAGATTAATTACAGAGATTCCTACTTTAATCTAATCTGGAAATAGGCTTCCAATCTCTATTTCAGCTTGGCAATTGCTACCTGGTTTCTGTAGCTTGCTCCCCTACAGCCGCATGCCCCCTCTATGCCTGTGCATGCCCACGTACGTTCTCCAAGCATGGAGTTTGCAGGGTGGATGCTGGTCCCTTCAGCCAAGTCTTTCCTTATGACTTCCACAGATAGGGGAAAGACAGCTGCTAAAATGGTCCTGCTCATCCCACCACTGACACCCTTGGGTTGGACTGAGGTGGGAAGTCAACTCCCTGCACTGACGGCACCCATCAGTGACAGTGTTCATGGCAGTTGGCGGAGTTTTTGCCTCTCACGCACAGCTTCTCCTGAGAACTTTGCCAAGGCACCAGCTCCAGTTGTCCAGTTCATTGCCAAATTACCAGATACAAAAAGAGCTTCTGACCTTTTGTCTCCCTTTTCTGCCCCTCACCAGATTCTCAGTACTGGATTTATGATGGTGAGAGACGGGTATCTGGTCCCACTCCAATTGTGGAGCTGGGCCTCCCTGCATCCCCCGTGCAGGCAGCTCTGGTGTGGGGGGCCGAGAAGAACAAGATCTACATCTTCAGTGGAGGCAACTACTGGCGTTTCCACCCTCACACGCGCCAGGTGGACAACATTTACCCTCGGACCATGGCTGACTGGCGTGGCGTCCCTCAGGAGATTGACGCAGCTTTCCAGGATGAGTTTGGTCAGTGCAGCAGGGTACATGGCCTGCTCTGGGGTTTTATCATTAATTGTAACATTCAACAGTTAAGTGTCCGATAGAGAGAATTCAAACTTTGACTAAGAAATGGTCAGTCCTGCCCAGATGTTACTGCTCCTGACAAAGACAGTGATGAGAGGACAGCAGAGATGCTTCACTCCAGCCTCAGTAGCTGTCCGGAATGAACAGGCTGCTTTTGGTATTGCCTAGTTCTCCCAGACACATCCCATGTCAGTGCTGTAGAAACAGTGGGGACAGGCAGGGTGCTTGGGATGACAGGGGCAGTGATTGCCTCTTTCTTCCAAAAGGATGCAGAGGAACAGCTCCCCACTGCTTCCAGAGCCTAAATCCCAGGGCTAGCTCCCTGCGCTAACAGATGCAGCAGGTCTTCACAAGTTCCCTGTCATCGGCCCTGTTCAGATCCTAGACACTATCTGCTCACTCAGGACCGGGTCACCTGATGGGTGTCAGAACCACCAGGAATAGAAAGTAAAATCTACCCTGTTTGTTCTCCAGTCAAAACTAAAGCAGTGTGAAAGAACAGTGTATGCCACAAGTCTGGGTTCAAGTGCGATGAATCTAGCAGCATCTCCTGCCTCTTCCAGGCTCTCTTTTGGCACTGCACATGCTGCAGAGTGTCAGCTAGGGAAGAGCTCTGTGCCGTGCAGACCCTGTCTGTTCTAACCTTTCCTCTCCCACCCACAGGTTTTGCCTATTTCCTGAGAGGCCGAGACTACTGGAAGTTCGATCCAGTGCAGGTGAAGGTGCTGGAGGGCTACCCACGCCAGATCAGCCAGGACTTCTTCAGCTGTGTGTCTTCCTCCAACTCCTTCAGATGAGGGAGATGCCTGTCCTCCACACTCCCCTTTCATCACCCTTACACCAGCAGCCACAAAGAGGGTTCCCTCTGCCATTACTGGCTTCCTTCCAGGCACAGCATCTGACACAACAGGTCTCTGTCACAAGTGACAAAGTTTGCTCCTCTCCAGTTCCAGCAACCCCAGCTTCAGTTGTTATCAATGTAAAAGCATCTGCCATGTTATTTGCAGGCAAGAGTGGGCACTAAACCCTTAATGTGGCCACACTCTTCCAGCAATAGCATCCCAAAAGCCATCAAGCCAGCCTGGAACAGGATTACACTCTCCTAAGTAACTTGGACCCCATCCTATAGAACTGATCCGATGGCATTTCCTATGTTTACACAGCTCACAACAGCAGCCCTTTGCTGCTCGACATGGGCCGGGAGGGAGGAGGGCTTCCCCGCGCTGCTCCGTTGGCAGCAGCCGGAGACTTTGGACACTGACTGTACCTGCGGAGGAGCGCAGCCCCGTGGCTGCTGCCCCGGGACGGCAGCGGCGACCGCCAGACCCCGCGGCAGCCCTGCTCCGGGTTTTATGTTGTATGACTAGTACACGTTAGGATTTTATACTGATTTGTATATAGACAAGGGCCCCCCTTCCTTCCACGGTGCTGGGTGCCAGTGCTGGACACTGCCCCGTTGCTCCCCGTGCTCATACGGAGCTCGGGTCCCCATCCCGGGCTGCTCACACGCCGCTGGTCCCGGTCCGCTCGGGGCTGACACCTCTACATGACCTTGTGCCGAAACCCCGCGGCACTGCGGCCGCTTCCCTCCCTTCCACCGCACGCCTGCCCCTCGCCATCGCCGCCGGGGGAGCCCGGATGGAGCCACCGCGGCGAGCGGGCCGGTGCCGCAGGGAGCTCAGTACCGGCCCCCTCGCTTACGAGAGCACCCGCACAGCGCCGCCCGTCCCCAGGTCCGCCGGGGGAGCCGCGCCGCGCCCCGCCTGTATTTAAGTGCCAATAAACCGCCTCTTCCTTTCCCGAGCGCCGCCCGCCCGCACCGCCCCTCAGCGCCTCCCGCCCGCGGCCGGGGCATGCGCGCAGCGGCGGCTGGAGTAGG